>JADLOZ010000347.1:0-75000 GCA_017562165.1 Ectropis grisescens | reverse complement strand
ACACGAAATTTCGTAAAAGCATTGTAGAAAACTACTTTTTCATATCTCCTGCTCGACAAAGTCCAATTATATGTCATGAAACGTCAAAACAAAGCAAGTGATTGTTACCTTTCAAAATGCAGAGGTAAGTAATTTTGAGAAGATTCCCTAGGGATTAAAATGATTTGAATTTGGATTGTTAAAATTCTTATGAAAATTCTTACCCATAGTACCATTGTAAAAAAGACTTTATTAAAAACTCGAACTTTTTTTTCCAAATATCGAACTGGCCACCCAAACGCACAGAAACAAAACACAAAAAAAGAAAATATAAAAAGGCGCCATTGAGTCGAATTTTGTTAGTTTTGAATTGTATCACTTTAATTCTTAAAAACACCAAAATGTCTTCAAGCTATAGTGAATTATTCGATTTCTACTTTTTTTTTTACATAAAGATTTACATAACAATCTACAAACAATAGTTTTAACAATTATGCACAATGTTAGTCATATTTAGATTAGCAGCATTGCATTGCACTGCAGTTTCCAGCGAGCCCCAAACTAGGCAGAGCCTGTGTCTTGGGCGCCCTGTCCGCAGTTTCCTTTTTGCTATTTCGCTTGTACCATTTGTTTTGAGTACACATACCTATGTATAACTTTAAATTGCAGAGTATAATTAGGAATTTAACTGATTACAATTTTGCAATAACCTGAGAATTAGTTATTTTCTTAAATGTTACATTGTTGTTAGTTTAAAATAATTAAAGTGCCAGAGAAGAATAGTAAAAAATAAATAAAAATAATTAATTAATTGATTTACACTTAAGATGATTTCACAATTTATGTTACATTGCTTGAGGTTTGATACACTTTATAGTTATTTCTGTACATGTATGTGTGTGTGTGTGTGTGTTTATGTGTGTGTGTGTGCGTTTGTGTTGTTTGCATGCGTAAAAGTATGGTATGAGTGTGGAGCGTGGGTGTCCGGCGCATGTCTGCGATTTGTGTTAGTGTGCACGGGATGTATTGTATGTCTTTATTGTCGTTAATGGGAGTTATTAATTATTTACTTTGTTTCGTTGAACTTTAGTAATTCTTCAGTTTGCGTGTACGTCAGCGATCTCGGCCACTTCTTTGCTTTGCGTTTGATTTCCCAGATACTACTGCCTGCAGCATCCAAATGTCTGAAAGCTGAGTTAAATGTGAAGATAAGCACATGCCCTGGTAGCCGTGAAGCGAAGGTCGTATTAATCTTCGGAAGGGTCAGGTCACGCCGGCGTTTCCGTTTGGTAGAGTCATGTCTCGGTGTCAGATGTTGACACTTGGCGATGGCTTGAAGAACAAAAAGTTGGCGAACCGTTAGCACGCCAGCCTCCTCATATAGTTTTACTGTTGGATACCATCGCGGCTTGCCCATCATTACTTTGAGCACTGCTCTTTAAGCCCGTTCAGCCTCTATCACGCGTATTTGAGCTACCCCTCCCCAAACTCCCACACAGTACCGAAGAATCGACTCACACAGTGACTTTATTAAAAACTCGAACTTTTTTTTCCAAATATCGAACTGGCCACCCAAACGCACAGAAACAAAACACAAAAAAAGAAAATATAAAAAGGCGCTATTGAGTCGAATTTTGTTAGTTTTGAATTGTACCTATCACTTTAATTCTTAAAAACACCAAAATGTCATCAAGCTATAGTGAATTGACCCCCGGAGTTCATCAAATTGGACGCTTTAGGGATTATTAATAATCTACTTCCGGAAAAATCGAAAGATAAATACCCAAAACATTTTACATAGCCCTTTCTTTTAATTGACTCGCAGAAGATATGAAAAGTAGAGTATTCATCTCTGAAGTAAAAAACTGTCTTGTGTCATAGGCGGTTTGGATCCCGCCCTTCACTCGGGACACTACAACTCCCTCGCTTCGCTCGAGTCCCTCGCTGCGCTCAGGATCCAATATGACGCCCATGACACAAGACAGTGCTTTACTCCCTTAAATCGACTTCAACACCACAAAGAGGCACTCAAAAGCGAAAAATAAGGTAAAATAATTATTATAAGCGCTACTCATTCGTCTACTTGAAGATTTCTTGACTCGCACAGATTCGCTCTTATATGGAGTACTGTTCGCACCTTTGGGATGAATCGGCTAAGTAAGTATCAGCTTGAAGATCTGGAATCGATTGAGAGGCGTGCCAAAAGGCTCATAGGCAAAGACATTCTAGCGCGAAAAAGACTTCAAAGTCTTGAACATCGCCGCAAGATTGCTAGCTTATCGGTTATTTATCGGATACACTTCGGGGAGTGTGACACTGATCTGCATGATCTAATACCTCCTTGACCTTTTTTCTATCGTACTTCTCGTAACTCAAAGAAGCGGCACCGTTTCATGGTGGATATTCCAAAGACACGGACGAAGAGGTTTGACTCTACGTTTGTGATAAGAACATCTAGGCTGTGGAATGAGTTGCCTGAGTGGGTTTTTCCCGATAGTTATAATCTTGGTGTCTTCAAATCGAGAGTGAATCGGTTTCTTCTAGGTAAACACGCTCCATCGTAGACCGCATCGTCGCTTAACATCAGGCGAGATGGCGGTAAAGTGCAAACCTATAAAAGTTAAAAATTAAAAAAAGTCGGTGCCAGTCAAGTCTAAAAGGTACTTAGTAGATAGATACTACTTACCTATGTGTACTTCCTACGTACATAGTATCTATCTAGATTTTTGTTTTAATTGGCACCGACTTCAAATAGACGAGTGAGTAGCGCTTATAATAATTATTTAAACTTATTTTTCGCTTTTGAGGGCCTATTTGTGGTTTTGAAGTCGGTTTAATTTTTTGTATAAAAAGAGTTTATTGTATGAAAAAATTAATGCGTTTCACAAAATACATCTACGAGTACTTACCAAGTTTCAATAGTATAGTTCTTATAGTTTGGGACAAAAGTGGCTGTGACATACGGACGGACGGACAGACAGACAGACAGACATGACGAAACTATAAGGGTCCCGTATTTTGTTATTTGTCTACGGAACCCTAAAGATTACTTCACGTAAATTCTTTTAACTGACTTTCACGTACATTAAGATAGATAGAAACTCTTTATTGTCACAATATAACACCTAATAAACAAAATAAACAAAGAAACTTAGCCTAGAACTAGTGAATCACTTGGAGTCAAAAATACGTGTTATGAGATTTTAAAATAATTTCCCTATGTCTATTCAACCTTCTGTACGTTGCTACCTCGGACCTCATCACCGAACAAAACGGTCCACAATCGACGAGTGCGAAATCTGGAGCGTAGATAGAATCAAACAATGGTCACTATAAGAACTCATAGTATGGTCTTGGACATGCATCGCGCCGTTACCGTCCACGGCCATTAAACGACCACTCTTAATTATCAACAGTTACCGCGGACCGCATTGATACCACTCGGCCAGGTGAACCGTCACATTCGTAATTTAAAACAGTATGAGCTAACTGCTGTTTGAACTAGTCCGTAATCAAACCTTTATCATCGATTATTGTGTACTTTCAGTGAGCATACAATAATTTTTGAGTTTCAGTTCTAAGTATGGGACACCCCCAATTTTTTTTATTTTTATATTAAAATCTTAATGCGGTTCACAGAATACATCTACTTACCTACCTAGTTTCAATAATATAGCTCTTATACTTGTAGTTTCGAAGAAAAGTGGTTGTGACATACGCACGGACAGACAGACAGACAGACGTGACGAATCTATAAGGGTCCCGTATTTTCCCATTTGGCTACGGAACCCTAAAAAGCTGTAGTTCCATATGATTGAACTTACACGTATACGATTATTTCTATTAATGTCCCAAAAAGATACAGTACCAAACGAGAAACGGTTTCTCCTCGTCTTGAAAAAGGCTACCCGATCCGACTTAAACTCGAGTCGAACTGGACCGACCATATCACTCATAAGAGACCTGAATTAAATGTAATTTAATAAGTAAAAAAATGTCGCAAAAAGGGTTACAACTCATTGAGCTATAGTTTATGTTCGTTAACATGAGCAGCATTAATCGATTTCAAGACTATCGAATCAGATACCATTACAAGATCTGGTGTAGAAACTGCCAGCCATGAATCGTTTAGATTCACATTTGTACCAAATATTTTAGATATCTACAAGCGTCGTAATAAAATCGAAATGGGTTAGTAACTAGACTAATAATTCAACTATTTTAATGCAATTTCCTTACTGCTGTTGATCCCTAGGCAGTAAACATCCCTCAGGCCAGGTCTCTACATGCGCTAATCGAAGCAGTCTCTTTAATATCGGCCTGATTTATTAATACAGATAGTATTATCACCCAGCCCGGTCACGTCAGAACAGAATTACTCAAACACATAGTTCCGCGTACCTCTTTACGCTTATAGGGGAGAAAGGACGCGTTGTCTGAAAACTAACTTTGTTTAAAATAAGTTGTCACGTAACTGATTTTTTTTCATCCCTGTAAATTAACAGGATTAGGAGTATTAGTAATAAATCCGCGCATTGCAATCGCCCATACATTGTGGGTCTTCTCATCATTTGTATCACACTTGGTTTGAGACCAGTTGCATACCTACTGACGTAACTATTCGTAAGAATGAAATAATCGTCATTTTATGGCGGCTTACCAAATTGTTCCCTGAAAGATACAATCTAGATTTCAAAGTAAAACGTCTTCGAAGTCCGCGCGTATTAACTTAGACCTCATTCGCGTACCATTGAGTTGTTGGTACACTCCGCGAGGTATAAGCTGAGCTTTGCATTAGTGTGAGTGATCACCAATCAGGCAGGAGCTTGAAATTTTGTCCGCGAGGTATAGGCTGAGCTTTGCATTAGTGTGAGTGATCACCAATCAGGCAGGAGCGCGGCGAGACATGGCGCCGCGCCTAAGGCCGGTTGTCACACCTACACTATCCATGTACACTCACACAAATGCAAAGCTCAGCTTATGCCTCGCGGAGTGTACAACCCGGACATATGCGCGATTTAAAAAAAACTTGTGTTTGATACCATCACTACGTATCTACATATTCCGGAACTACATTTTTTTTGTTCTTGATGTCATTTTCTTTTAATCTTTTTAACTTAAACTTGATGTTATAAATCATTTGTAAATGTAGATCAAGATCATCAATATTTACATTAATTAACCTTATAATAATTTAATTACTTAATTTTGCTTTACGGCCCTTTTTCGATTCTAACAGCTAATACGAATCTTATTTTATAAATATCTGGCTACTTATTGCTACTGACTTTCTACAATTTGTAATACATCTTTACATTGTTAAATACTGTTCTACGTTTATTAAAAAGTAGATGAATTGTAGTATTCACTCTCCTTCGTTCCTCAATTCTTAATCAAGAGTTTAGTATATTTGTGTACTTAACATATTGTATGTTCTCACGTAACTTAACTCTTGATACCTAATAGACGCCATGGTATGAATCATAACACATGTTACAAATAATGTATCACAAAAAACAATAAATAAAATATCTGAATCTGATATAAACGATAAGTATCTCTTTTAAAGTGGAAAGAAAGAAGCTTGATCTGCATCTATGATATTCAACGTTTGTAAACATTTTTATCCTTGAATCGTATTTATAGAAAATAAATTTTCGTGTAAAGCTAGAAAGCCATGGAACACCGAAGGCTACAGTTATTAAGGTACATGTGGGTTATGTGTCAACGGTTGCCAAGTCAGCTAGAAAAATTAGAAAAAAGGTCCTACAAATTACTAAATAATTCTTGCTATGCAAACTGTACAATTAATTCAATGTGCATGTCGCAAGTCTCGTATCTACATCGATCGTAGATCGAGCTTCTCTGAAGATCGTAAATCGGCATTCGGCGCCCGTGTGAGACACCGATACCGCAGCTCTCATTAAAGTCCCAGCAAATTATTACCGATAAACTCTACGCCAATTAGCAGTCGAGATTTACGCTTACACAGGTAGGGTAACAACTGTGCTAGTACTACGGGAAAAATGTTTTACGATCTACCTGTTACCTGTCCGTCATGATAATGTTGTATAGATACGGAGAAATCCTCGTGCTTTCTTCCGCCAATCAAGGTTTATGAGGCATGCTTTTGAAATAAATATTAATTTTCTTTATTTATTAATGTCAAATAAATAATAGTATTAACTGTTTTATTGATGTCAGTTATTGAGATTTGATTAGCTTGTCAAATTACATTACAAACAACATAACTTATGTTGTTATGGGAAAATACTACAAAGTTCGTACTTTTTGTTTAGAGCGAATAATCGAACTTGGACCATAAAGGACTATCTTTTCTGAATTTGGCCGATTTTAACAATTAACATATATAAATAATAATAATTAGAAATCTATACTAATATTATAAAGCTGAAGAGTTTTTTAGTTTGTTTGTTTGTTGGAACGTTAGGATCTCGGGAAGTACTGATCCGAATTGAAAGATTCTTTTTCCATTGGATAGTCCATTTATCGACGAAGGCTATAGGTTAATACAACATTACGCTACTATCAATAGAAGCGGAACATGAATCAAGAATGTAACAAAAACATGAAAAAATATTCCTTTTTGAGAGTTTTCGTACCGTGCTTTGACATGGCAGCATGTGTCTAAAATTGCGTCATTGAATATAAACCTTTGCTAATCAAATTTGTTACTAAATCTGAGTTGGTACGACCAATTTTCGACAGGTGGCGTAGCAGGTAGCTGAAGAGGTTTTTTGTTTGAAAGCGATATTCTCAGGAATGACTGAACCGATTTCAGTCATTCTTTCACCGTTGGATATGTACGGGTTCCCGATGAGCGCTATATATATGTACGACGGTCGAAGCCGGGGCGGACATCTAGTAGTAGTATATTCGTGTGTATCAAATACGTGAAAGCGTGTGTTTTTTATTGATTCAATGTATATTATTTAAATAAAAAATAACTTGCCGTACTCTCGTCTCTATCTCGTATATAAATTACTAGCAGCGCCTTGGAGTAGTAGCCCGCGTAGTTCCCCTTCCCGTTATTTTGCCGGGATAAAAGTAGTAGTACTAGTCGTTCTTCTAGATCTAGACTATAAAGTACCTACCTGTATTCCAAATTACAGCCCAATCCGTTCATACGTTACGACGTGAGCAAACATCCATACATTGACATTTACAATATTAGTAGGATAAGTGTAAAATATCATACTCCTCCGTCCTTGCAATTTTCGTTTAATTGTTTTTCTGTTGTTATTTTTACATTGTACTACAATACCCCTACTTTGGATAAACCACTCTAACAAAAAAATTATTGTTTTTATGTGTTCAAAAAAAACAATTTTCATTGTGTATCAATAACAATAAACTTGTGAAAGTAATTATTCAAACTGGCTACTAAACCGTTCCAGCGAGTAGGAAGAAGTCGGGGTGCCAGATTTCCCATGCGATGTCGGACTAGCAACTAGCATCGGTTCCGTGGCCGCCTCGCGCGCAGCGTCTAATTACCCTCATGAGTAAGTCATTCCGCAAACGCGCTCACAGCCCGCCCGTGCATTGTCTGCGGCCCGACGTCCTTCCGGCGAACTCTGCCGCGATTACAATCTGCTCCCAGGCCGGCTGAAGATACCAACACAATTAAACCCTTAGCACAATGGGCAAATGTGAAATGTACAGCTTTACAGTTTACACAAACAAATGAATGTTAAAGAAGCTCTTCTTTACATTTTCGCTCAACTTCGTCTTTATAATTGTTGGTAAATATAACAAAAACAAACAGTAAAGTGTATAATATTACTTCTCGTTTTATAAAACTTTTACCAAAATTATAGTGAGCAAACGACGCTTGACGATCTATCTTAACTGTTCAAGTTGTATGTCTTATGCAGTCCTCTTTATTACCCTAATTTTACAAATGACGACTGCTGTTTTACTTTTAGGAGATTATAACTGTAAATGTAAAATTATATTAATCAAATGATTCAATTTATGATCTTGAGCATTAGGTACACCTGGGTACAGTTGTACCAGATGAGAAACAGTGTAGATAAGGAAATTTGTACATGTAATGTTACAGTACACAAAAATGTTTTTGTTTTCTCAAGCATAAATGTCCATGTACGAGTAGGTTTACTAGTCAAAATTGAATAGCTTAAACGGCAGGATAAATTTAGACAATATGAAAAATAGCTGTAATGTTGACATCGTTACGGTGCCGTCGTTTTAGAAGGCATTCGTAATATAATATAAATATATTTAAAAACCTTCTAAGTTAATGCAGAATTGGGATCAAATCCAAGCAAAATTCTTGTTGAAAATTGACTTTATTTATTTGGTACTGAAATTGGATTGTTTGAACTACAAATTAGAATTAATATTAACACACTTAGTAATTGAATGGACCACGAAACACTGGGTAACTCCACAATCATTTCATTTGTTAGCATTCACTCTGATAAAAAACAACAACGATAAATTGCTTGCGTGTGCTTTTATTAAAAGTAGAAACTCGACCACCCATGAAGATGTACCTTCCTTACGAACACACGAGTTTTTGTGTACTTTGTAATCAAATACACCATGTTATTTCCTTTATTACCTACACCTGTAGAATCGAGCCATCCAAATATACGATTTCTTTGTGGTCCAAATTAAATTTCATCGTTTAAATTTTAATATCCGACAGCGATTAAGCTTTCGGGCTTATTAAATACAGTTAGTTACATAAGGCTAAAGATTTGAGAGCGGTACTTTGGTTGTTACAAAAACAATGATTAATTATATCTGTGATCCTTTAATGGTTCCTTGACATCGGAACTGTAGCTGTGGGTGACCATTGCGAATAACAAAGATAAAAAACTATGTTTATCGGTCGACCTATTGTATTTGCGGAGGAATACATCAAGCTGAGTTTCGTTTAATCTCCGCCTGGCCTCTAATTTGTTCTCATTGCGGACTGACAAGCGCCCGTCGCAAAAAGTTTTAGTAATGTTTGTAGATTATGAAAAGTAATGTTTGCTTTGTCTATGTACTATGTCACAATTGTTTTTATCCGAACCTAATTCACTGTGCTTTAGATGGTTATGATTATTTTATATTTTAGTTTATTTATACCAAGTGATAAGTTTATTATATGACCTGAATTTCGAAATTGAATTGATCATCATTCGATCCATGAGCAGCCCATTTTATTTTTCCGTAGCTAAACTCGGGGCTTTCTCTCACAAGAAAAGAGACAAGGATCCACAACGTTGGTCAAGTTCGGAAGTACGGATGACACATGTTCGCGAACGATCTTTCTTGGAACAGTTTCTTTACGATGTTTTTTTTTTTTTTAATTTTAATAGGTTTACACTTGACCGCCATCTTGCCTGATGTTAAGCGACGATGCGGTCTACGATGGAGCGTGTTTACCTAGAAGAAACCGATTCACTCTCGATTTGAAGACACCAAGATTATAACTATCGGGAAAAACCCACTCAGGCAACTCATTCCACAGCCTAGACGTTCTTATCACAAACGTAGAGTCAAACCTCTTTGTCCGTGTCTTTGGAATATCCACCATGAAACGGTGCCGCTTCTTCGAGTTACGAGAAATGATAAAAAGCTAATGGTAATGAACTCTTACAACTCGCTTGGAAAAATACTACAAACGCAGGTGTGATATGAACCTTCATGAATGTGGAATCGGACGTTCTAGTTATTAGGCCACCATGGCTTAAAATGCGCATTGGCAGATCTAGGCATAGTGTTAAAATTCCTGATAAATCCAATCATGTTTCGTCAAATACTTATTATAATTTGAGAATTGCTATGTCAAACGACGCGTTATTTTTTTATTTACGTTACGTTCCTAAAATGGAAATAAAAAAAGTAGAACATGTGTTTTTTTTTTAAATAAAATCATGAAAAATCGGCTAAGATATATGTAGATCATCAAACTTCCGGTGTGGGTGTGTGACTTGCTCGTATAAATCGTACCACCAAGTGACGTCACTGGAAACATACAAGCACTGTTAACTTTGTAATTTTTTGTTCGTGAAACAAAAGAAAAAAACGAAAAAAATAATGAAACTAACGGACATTTATTTTTTAATTATCTGGCCTATTCATGAGGAGCAAGAAATTCTAAAAGTCAATCAGTCAATCTGTTTTATTTATTTATGCCGTGTATATGAGTCTATGTAATAAGTACATTTGATTTTGTTCCAGGTAAGTTGCTGTTTTGAATGGTAAAAAAACCTCACAGAATTTTATAGTACAGAAATTATAATAATCTAATTAGTTAATAGCGCCTATGTTACTTTTTCATATATTACTAGTATTAGCGCTCCGTGGTTTCCATTCAGTTCCCGTTGCAGTTATTTTCCCGTAAATTTATATTTGTATAATATTAATAGCCTATGTGCTATTCCAGACAAATATATAACTGCGTTCCAAATTTTAAGTCGATCCGGTTAGACTTTCCGACGTGATTGAGCGAAAAACATCCAAACGCGCTTGTAACAACTTTCAACTTTTCTGTTTTCAACAATATTGGTAGGATTACAAATACTCCATCTCGTAGTCGAAACAACTTTCTTAAGAAATCACTTAATTTCTTTCAAGTAGGTAAATGTAAAAACTGCCAACAAATGCTTGACAACTTTATGACTCAAACAATTTTCTTGAATGATATATGTCTGTCTAATGTCTTCAACTATATAGATATATTTAGACAAAATCTTTTTGTAATTATTGTATTCAGGTGTACGAGAATCCCAACTCCCGCACTTGACCGATTTTTAGGGTTATATTAATACCAAGAAGAAAAAACAAAACCCTTATAGGGATCACTTTGTTGTCCGCCTGTCTTTCTGTCAAGACTCGTTTTCTCTAGAACGCGAGGAGGTATCAAGCTCAATATAAAATAATATAATATCAAATATTCAGGTCTACTGTCCCTTGGAGCTCTGAAAAAATCAAACTTTTAAGCCTACGCAATCAAAAGATACAGCCATTTATGCTCCATATTTTTGACACTCGCAAGGGAATCAAAACTTACTAGGTAATTCCTGTGAACTTAGAATCTTGATATTTGTTACGAAGCATTGTCTTGTAGCACAGATAAAGGAAAAATTACGAAAAGCACACATTGTTTAGTTGCATCATATAATAAAAGTCATCATCAACAGCCCACTAAATGTTCCCACTGCTGGGACTCGGGCCTTCTCTCGCAAGGAGAGAATAAAAGTACTTTCAGTAATTTAAAACTTAAAAAATCCGTAACTTTTACTTAAATACCTCCAGGTTTGTACGGAACCCTCGGTGTGCGAGTCCGACTCACACTTGGCCGGTTTTTTTCTTTAGTTCCGGCGTGTGACCGATTGGTCAGACATCATTGTGTCCAGTTTCACGGTCCTTGTCTCTGACAAATGACGTTTTCACTTCACCACTCGTCGGGGTTTTCTTTTGTTTTCAAACAGTGACACGACATTTGCACGTTTTTGGGTTGTGATATACTTGCATACGTGTATAACTTTCACACATGATATGCAAGTTCGAGGTACTGCGTTCGCTGACATTCGAATAATTACGTAGACGACATTAAGTTAAACGTCTTCCCACGATTGTATCTTGAAAGCACGTGTCCACGGTGTGGCTTCGTGGCAGTTTTATTTGATGCTCGGGCAGACAACAAAGATGGGAGCACCGGTAACGGACATCCTGGGATAAAGTCTTTGCAAAACGGTTGTACGGTTAAACACCTCAACGCAATTTAACGTTTTAAATACTTACTAGCAGCACCCCGCGGTTTTGCCCGCGCAGTTCCGGTCCCCGTTATTTTCCCGTGATAAAAAGTAGCCTATTAACTATTCCAAACTATGTGTGATAAGTATGTATTGTATTTGCAACTATATAAGCATTATAACAATTATCTCGCCACCATAGTACAAGCTTCGCTTAGTTTGGGGTCAGATGGTGTTGCGTGTTAATTGTCCACTAATAAACTATAATATTTTGTGTTTTTATATTTTTAGTGTATAAATGTTTTTTAACACGATCCATTCAGATGCTCTGACGAGATTAAGCAACAAACAAACAGTGACGTTTATTATATTAGTAGGAAGTAGGATTAAAAGACGAATTCGTGCACTTCTGTTTTTCATATAATGTTTAAATAACTATTTGGCTTTCGTAGTTGCATACGTACATAGACATTCCATGCTCGGTTTGGAGCTAGACAACTTGTCAAAATGACACCATTATCATCAGCCCACTCTAGTCCACCACTAGGCATAGGCCTCTCCCATGGCTCACCTCTCAATCTGATCCTCAGCTCTACGTTTTCGCCTATAACCTGTTGCTTTGCGCATATCGTCACTCCGTCTAGTCTCAGGGTGTCTGAACTACCTTTGCTGGTTGGCAGTCTTTACTCGAGAACACATCTACACCCTAACGGTGATAAAGTCGAAAGTGAAATAATTACCATTATTTCTTATGAAATCGCTATTGATACCGAAACCTTATAAAAAGAGTCGTATACATTCAGCACCTTTAACGGTAGTACATTGTTGTCAGTGCTTAATAACAGCTACAAAAAGTCTTACTGCACAGATCATGCGTATTTTGAATACCTTTTTACCATTTTCGTCACTATGTAGTCCAGAGATGACATTATACTTTACTTTACTCGTGTCATTACCCGGCTACGGTACCTCTTCAGAATCATTAAAATGACGACATTTATATGGAACGTTAATTTGGCCAAAACAAAGACATTTCGTTTCGCTTCGGTAATTGCTGACATGTTAACGTGACACGACGTGCATGTGTGCGTGCCTCTATACAATCGCGAATCTGTGTCGTTGGCTGGATCTCTGTTCCAGGCCGTTAATTCGATGAACTTGTTTTTGGCATTAGAGAATAACTCTAGGTCCTGCTATTTCATTTGTTATTCTACAGAAACACTCACATTTTGGGGTTTCATTAGTTTGGTAAGCTTAGGTGCACATTGTTACTACAGAACATTAGCTATATTTATAAATAGCCGTTTTTGAAATATCAAATGTTTAAAATTTGCTTACCTCGATGACGTATTCGTCCTATCTCACTGTCTTATAGGAACATTTGATATTTTGTCTAGTGTGTCTAGAAATTATTGGTGTCGTTATCTGTTTTTTCGTATGAAAATAAATTATTGATTTACAAAATAAATATAACAATAATCGATAAACAAAAGAGCAAGATGTGCGCCTGACACGTCTGTATTATCAATACCGACAACGACACACAAATCCAAAAACGGTCCGTTAAAGAGCAGTTGTAGATTTTTAACACTATAAATTAAAGAGAAAAGGCAGTAAGTCAAGGACGTAAAAGATTAAATTCTCGAAACTAAAACAAACATTAAAGTGACTCGTTAAAACATTAGACCCCCCAGTAAGAAACTGCGTCGCATGTGAATTTACATTAAGATCCGGCAGCGTTCTTGTAATACCGCAATAATATAAGCAATCTCTGCCCAGATCGAGTATTCCACACGTCTTCCTCGATATTTATCAGCTCATTTTAATCTGCACTCCTTAAATGGTAATGTTTTAGTACCTTGATGAAATGCTGTCGCTTCTGCAGTCGGACCAGATACTTGAGGCGCAAGTTAGTTTAAAATAGTAGAACTAAGTAAATGTTAATTCTACTTAACATTTATGAAATTTGTGAAACCGACAACGTGTTAATTATATTTTTCTTTATGAATAAAGACTAGCTGTCCCGATGTGTTCACATTTTGAATCGGCGATTATGTTGTTGAGTTCATTAAAAATTTGTTTTAGATAAAATTAAAAATACGTTCTGCTATTGCTCATAAATTCGAATATGATTTTTTTGCTTATAAAAAATTAATGTACCTATTCTAAACATTTAAAATAGAGTGGTTTTACAAATGTCGACTCTAAAGTTTATTGGGTGTCAAATTAAGTGTTTATACGTAGTACCTACTATGAACGTTTAAAAAATTGATAATTTAATTATATCCAAAAAAAATTAGTTTTCTGAATACATTCTACATTGTCTATTGAATTGGCCTATATCAAACTGCATTTCTTTTAATCGACATTTTCTCACCGAGGTTATCGCCGCGCAAAAACTAGCGCCATTCTATAATAGAGATGTAGGTACTGTTTCAATTGGCATGTATCGCCGATTATTATGGACGGTCTATAATTATCATACACGCCAGGAAATAGTCAATCAGTGTTCTGTTATTCATGGCAAGTGCAAGAAGTCAAAGACCGTTGGTGTATTTTGTGAGGCAGAAACGTAAGTCACATTAGTTACGCCATGGCTATGACGGTCCACAGTTATGCCGAAATTCGCTGCGCCTGTTTCCATCTAGTTTTCCTTGTAATAGCTTACTCCTAGGATTGGCTACGGAGACGGGTGCGGTGTGGGAACCGATACATCAGATAAGACTTATTCATCCAAGCATTGCTCAGGCTAGGTGCTGAGGTGCGAAATTATCGACGTGAACTTATTTAGCATTCATTCACCCCGCGTTACGGTGACTGGGCGCCTGGACTGCGCATTGTCTCACACGGCGCACTAAATGCGAATGATCCTTTGTTCGTTACAGTGTACCCACAGTGTACGTAGCCACTAGTGGAACACTTAGCGCCCACTTCCAAACGGAGTATACACGCCTCTTGACGCACGTTTTACGCTCTATTCCAGATCTAACGATATTTGTTATTTGCTCAGGCACAATAGAGCGTGCGCTTATCCTACAATGTTAGGTCTACTAATCATTAGACCTTTTTTTCTTGAGCCCGGAGTGTTCATCAATTACGACGTTCACTTCCTGTCTTACATTATACCTACATATGCAAAAAGTTCACTCCTCATGCTTTCTCTCGAAGAGGAAACGATTTGAAAGAACGATTTTATCCCAACGATTACTTTCTTAAGTTGCAAACCTATAATTTAATGAATGGTCCGTTCTCGTGGACAAAACACTATCCAAACAATCGTCCGGTTTCGCGTTTATGCGTCCACTTTCGTGCTTCATTGGTTATTGTCCATTATTACGTTTCTTAAAATGCATAAACTCACTTTTACTTAGATTGTAATGCTCTTAGTGGAGATCATTTCATCTTAATGTTTATTGTTATGGTTCCGTCACAATGGCTACATCGAACAGTCTAAACGGCTATTTAGGACGTTCGAATGTTGCCAGGAAAGCTTTCATGGTGGAGATAGTGATATGGAAATTCATATTTATTGTATGACTGGTCCTTAATGACCTGAGACCTATTTATCGAAACGTTATAGTTACAAGCATATTCGCAGTCTTAGTACGCCTACGGGGACATTACATTGTTTATTGTGGTGTACTTGGTTTAATAGTGTTTGGGAATGGTATTATGCACCACTGACTGTTTGTATGACTTATAAGATATTTGTATTGTTTTCATTTGCAGGTTAATACATTAATAACTCAAGAATAATTACGTGTAGTATCTACTGCTTTAAATCAGATGGGGATATAAACAAATGTAACACTTCTGTAGCACCAAAATTGAATAATTTTTATTGCAAATATTTTGCAAATGGACACACTGATGAAAATTGATTGACTCAAAAATTGACTGACTCAAAAATATTCGGCATAAATTCCGATAGCCCATGTAAATGCACAAAAAACAAAGTAATTTAAAAAACGTGACTATCATTTGGGGCATCGTCCCATCACAATTGTCAGATTAATTTGTACAACCTGGAAATTATCTACTATTTTGGCTCACCGATTGTTGAGTTATAAAACTATTATTTATTAATTGATGTAGGCATGTAACGTTTAATCGAATCTACAAAAATATAGCTAATCGATATTCGATTAACTTGTTTGTTGGTAGTAATAAAATACGATTAAATAGTTTACAGATTCTGATCAACACAATACATGCCAATTGTGAACGACACGCTTCGTTACGAAAGCCACAAGAACATTTACGTTTTAGGTTCTTCAGTAATTATAAAAACAGGTTATCGCAATAAACTAATTTTGCCACTCCAACAGCATCGAAACTGGATATCTGTCGATTATAGATAACAAGTCTAAATTATTTTACGTGAGAAATTCTAGTGAATATGTCGTTAACACGCAAAGGCACTTAATTTTCATTAAGTATGCACCATAATGTCATCTTTCCTTAGCTATGTAAACAATTTGTAATTAAGCACAACTTCCCATTTCACACGTCGCTTGTTTTAATACCGATGCTTATATTTTTTATGTGTTTGTATTAACACGGCTAATTCGAAGACAATTGCGCGTTGCTTTATCAATTAGTTAGCGCTCACAATTTCTTAGATCCCGCCCGATATCACCATTATAAGGCCATTAGAGATAGAACGGGCACGCTATGGTCGCATTACAATAGTTTGTAACACGGTCAAGTCGATTCTCGCCCAATTCTGGTTTTTCACCATAACCATATCGCCTATATAGTGATGCAGCCATACGAAATCATAACCGCTATATTATGTCTAACTTGACACAAACATTATTTTTAACAAATATAGTGAGTTGTATGTAGAAATTAACACAATGATGTTTAATCGAGTTAAGATAGATAAGTAGATGTTGTGGTAGTGTACCTAATTACAAAGTGGTAGAAGTTCTCTACTGAATTATTTGTTCGTTTTGTGTTCGATGGCGTATCTGTCAGGTAAGGTTCGATTTAGACAAAATGCTACGGGACCACCCGTAACCATATGATACAGAGGTATATGTCAAATGACGCACATAATAATCAATAAATTGACACGTTACCGACGCTATCGAAGCAGTAGATTTCTACTATTTTCAATGTATTTGATATTTAAGCTGTCAAGATGTCTTTTTCGTTTTCATACATTACTTTTATAGTTATTTTTACTGTAGCACAAATTCTATTTCACCGTTTTCAATCAAATTTATGTGAGCGCCTAAACAAAAGTGATTAACGAGATTACACACTCGTCTCGGATTCTAACGTGAGTGTGTACGTCATGCAAACAAGTCATGGCCTCACGCTAGACCACCTCACTGTGTAATTTTTAATAATACACAAGTTTCGGAAATTGGGTCGGAATACAGTACAATTCTACCGGTAAAATAATATACTTTCGCTGCGACCCCGCACGAAATATTTTTTCTTTACGAAATTACAAATGGTCTTTGACATTGTAATTGTATATCTTTCGCAGTTTTAACCTCGTTTTTATGGAAGCAACAGGTTTTTATTTAAATTGTTTTACAAATAATCTTAAATTATCGTAATCACGCAGTTGAATGAAGTCTGTCAATCTTCTCGTCGGTTTCGTATTTTTATTATCGTTCAATTTCATGTCGCACATGCGTTTCCGGAGTAAAGCGAGAAGGTTCCAGTGTATATTAGCGGTTATTCATTGTTCGCTGTCAATTGTGGACACTCGTCGCTGAGCCCACTCGAAAGATATCGTTTCGATCGACTCGTGTCCGTGAAAGTATAGATCGTTATCTAGAAAAAACAAATAGCTATCAAATCTCAAGTATTTGATCGAGATACGTAAGATGTTGTGTAGTAAGACTTCCTGTCGTACGCCTTGTCAGTTTTATCTGCACAGCTAATCAGCGACGTATTCGAGTAAACTCTATCGTTCACTTCATTCAATATTTTACCGTTGGCAACGATTTCGTGAAAATGTTAACCCACTGTATTTTTGCAACGTTCTATCGCTCGTCTGTCGTGACCCTGGTACAGTTGCGATTCTAGTTTGCATCGAATGCTATGTGATTGGAATTAATAATTTTCATGTCTGAGGGGTCGCGACCCCTCTCTCCCACACATAAATCGGCGGTGGATGTCGCGTCGTGACCGCATACCGTCCCGACTGTCGGCTGCCGGCTCCCAGCTACCGACCACTGCTCCAAGTTACGTGTACCTCCTGTAATTAATAATGGGAAACTGTATACGAAATCACTTGCTGTATTCCCTCCCAGCTCTGCATAATACAATGTTGATGCCCCTTTTATTAAACCATAATTTAAAATTTACACGACTCTCCCGTTTTGAAATTTGTTGTAATAGTTTAAGATAAGCGTTTAATATTGAAGGTATGAGCTTAACATAATCACAATAGATGAGTACCGTTGATTGGACAATATGAGGTGATAAAATTAACAATTTAGTTTATAGTCCAAACATGATAGTTAACGTAGGCAAACCATTTCAACGGCATAATATTATTGGTTTATTAGCGTAATATACGTAAAATATTTGACATGTTACAAGATAAATGTGAAGTGTTGGGTAGTTAGCAAATAAACCCGTTGTGTTACCGAGCATTTCATTACGGGTTCGGTCATTAATATTTCTACTAAAACATTGTTATATAGAGTCACTAGAAAATATACGATGATAAAATCTTCAGTGGCTAATGTTTGACGTTTTCCTATTAAGCATATTTACATATCTAAATGAGTCCTTGTGTTTTGCGAAATGTAATTAACAATGAGCCGTTACATGGTACACTACGCGTTTCGTTAATTGATTAACTGTTCCTTCCAGTCGACGCTATGTCCATGGGTACAGTTATTTACATATTTAATCATCCGTAAACAGATTTATGCGAGGATTTTATGATTTGACACTAATCTCATTACAATCAAATTCTTACCATAAATTCGTGAACGATCATTAAAAATTCTAAGTTAATTACTATAATTTACATCTTTCTCTTTTATCTCGGTTGCGTCTTTTAATCCCGTACAAAATTTATGTCCTTTTACTGGCGAGCATTAATGTATAAATCCTTTTTAAATTAACTGGATTCGTGATCATTTTGAACTACATTTTTATTGGTCCCAATCAATGTGAATATTTATGAGATATAATCATCTGATATTTGTATATAATTACGATCAAATGCTGACTTTATTTCATTATTCGTACTGAGAATGAAACATTTAACGGTACGTATACAAGTAAATCAGCACGAATAGTAAGTGAAATAAATGAGATTCCGTGGTAGAGTTATAATAGCTTAATTTAAAGTTATTATTAGTAATGTCATAATTGCAGTATTATCCGTAATAAAATAAACCTGCTAATACCCGCAAGATCGTCGATAGCGGTTTGCAATTATACCCGCAAACAAAGTGCCTGAAATGGATAGGGATAAACGCCACAAAACCAAACACCTTTGGACCTCAGTTTCAAAACCGAAAACTCTCGTACTTTTTTATAGATTGGGATGAATTATACAAGAAAGGTGAATACGAAATGAAAAGTTACACTTATCGGCCTTAAAGAATAACTCAGGCTCAATAAGTGTATATTGATTTGATCATATGAATTATACGAGAAAAGAGAGAAAACGAAAAGAAAGGGCAGACACTTATCGGGCGTAAGAATTACCGTGATCAACTACGAAAATGGTAAACTATACCCTATAAGGTATAAATTGTTATATATTAGAGGTATAATGTTCAATGCATGCAAACTCATCGTAAATTAAATAATAAGGCAGACAACAACAAGGCGCATATTAATTAATTAAATACAAAATAATAAAACGAAACTGATTATACAATACACCTATATCTTTAAACTGGCAATCATTATGTTAAAACAACCAAGAATAATAAAGAAGTTTGAAATGTTGTATTTTTTTTTAATTTTGATATATCTCTTTCAGAAATGTTTCATAATTAAAACGCATAAGCCTTAACTGTTTTTCTAGGGATATTATTTACTCGTAAGTACGAGAGCTTTAAATGTCGAAGTGTTAATGTTTTAGAGCTTTCTAACCGCTCTTTGGCAAATTCGAAAATAATTGTACTCGTAACTAGAACGTAAACATGGCACATATCCGTTATTAAATTAAATAAATCACGTCTAATGTCCTAGCTTTATTAAATCGTTCTTAATTGCATCGTAATGATCATTTACACAAACGGTTAACGACACGAAGTTTTTGCGCTTGAGTAAAATTATTCAAAGATGTATCACTTAGTGCCGCTGAGTACAATGGTTAGAGCTCATTTAATATAGCATAATCACGCACCACACTCTGAAGATATAAATATTCTGTTACGTTATAAAATGGCGGTTCCGTTATTTAACAATCCTATTTGAGTAGGTTAAGATTAAATCTATTTTATTTCCCGTGAATATAGTGTATCTGTAGTTGTGATGTGATGTGACTCACGGTTCTGTGTGATGTGGGTTCTGTGTAGGTTATTATAGTTATTAAAAGATACTGTTTAGTTTCGCAGCCTTTTAACTGACTTTTTTATTTTTATTTTGTATGGGTAATATAATGTATACATACTTACATATATTATCGATCGGTATGACGGATTTTGAAAAATTTACAAAAATAAAAATTTTGCTGATTGAAAATATGATATAAATATCATTAGTTGGTTTCGGTAAATAAAGTCGAAAGAATCAAATGTTACAAAGTTGTTGAAAATTTTGTAGCAATTTTGCAAGAAAAGGTAATAATAAAAAAGTACAATGTTTTTTTTTTAATTAAGAGTGACGAGACGAGCGGGAGATGTAAGGTAACCTGATGGTAAGCAATATGCCTGCCACATAACAGCACAGTGACACGCAGCTATTTGAACATGAAGAGTCCAAATCTATAGATAGATAGATCTATCTATCTATCTATTCTATCTATAATTTCTCTGGAAACACTGCCCTTCAACCCGGAACACAGTAATGTTTGCATATTACTGCGGTAGAATACATGCGGTATGCGGTACATGCTTACGGTAGAATAACTGGCAAAGGTGTGGTACTTCCCCAGACTACCACTACCAATGTTTTAGTTTGTTTTAGTTGTTTCATACATATACGATTTAACATACGCATAACCACGTTAGCCAATCTCAATAATGAAATTCAAAGAAGTATCATTACAACCAAAAAAACGTTGCGATCTTCATCTGGTTCAGTTAAAGTCTTCATAATTATTTACACCGTGCAATTAATTTCTCGAAAAAATACGGACCATAATATCCGTTTAATACTGTGCGAAGTTTTATCATAATTAGTTCCAAATTCTTTAATCAGTGCCGAATATTTTTTTTAAATAATTATCTACGCTCTGCTGTTTTACCCGGTATCGTGCAAAAATGGTGAACCAGCATAAAATGTAGCTTATTTTGTTCTCTCATATTGTATCCACATCTACGGGGAAAATGATGTCGATCTATCACTTCGTTCCAACATGAAAGCGGGACAGACAAGGCGACAAATCAAGAAATAACCTGACACACTTTCCGTTTTATATTATTAACTAGATGTCCACCCCGGCTTCGCCCGTGGTACATATATAGCACTCATCGGGATCCCGTACATATCCAACGGTGAAAGAATTACTGAAATCGGTTCAGTCATTCCTGAGAATATCGCTTTCAAACAAAAAAACCTCTTCAGCTACCTGCTACGCCATCTGTCGGAAATTGGTCGTACCATCTCAGATTTTGAAACATAGGTTTATATTCAATAGGTATGTAATCTGTGATATACAATGACGCAATCTTAGACAGATGCTGTCATGTGTCATGTCACAGCACGAAACGTACGAAATCTCTATTTTTCCCCGATTTTGTTACATTCTTGATTCATGCTCCGCTTCTATTAATAACAGATAGCAGAAGCATGCTAAATTGATAATTTTCTCTAATGGCTGTAATTAAACTAAGTACTAATTGTTTTATTCGAACAATAAGAAAACAAACACTTCACACAAAGAGCGTTGACCGCAGTTATTAGTTTTATTTCATTTTAGGCAATACTTCTACTCTCCACTATATGCAAATTTTTATAATTACCTTCTTGTTAGATTAACATCTGACTCATACTATTCAAATGGGAAACGGAATTACCATATTAATTTATTTACCTTGTATTGTACATCTATTGATTCGATTTAGGATTCCTTGGAAAAAAAATCTGAATGGTAATGCCCCGAGACGAAACTTAAAGAGTTTTTTTTAAGTGAAGAATAAGATTCTTCCATACTATAAATAATATTGAGGTGGGTGCTAAATCATCCCCGCTAGGTCCTTAACCAACGCCTGAGGGGATTTCAGGTTGTTCCTTGTTATTGGTGGCAGCCTAAGCCCAAACAACCTAAAATGGCCATGGACTGTCCAGGTCTGTGGTAAAACATCCACTTGCTTCTGGGGTACACGGGTTCTAGAGAAAAGACCGGAGATTTGGGCGCTCCGCAACCAGGTAGAGTGACGGCTAACGAGGACTCACTGATAACAAATAGCTGTGAAAAGCAACTAAGGAGAAAATCGCTATTGGCTTTGATAATGCCAGTATAACCATACAATTAAATATTGAATGTCCGTCAGTTTACTGACAGGATATATGTATATACCAAGAGTTAATATATCTCCCAATGATTATATACATATGTATTATCTCTGGGCATACGCCAAACTATTCATCAAGCTCCGCCCTTCACAAACATTAATTTTAATAACATAATTAATTGTCCATACACATATAAGTTGAGTTTAGTTAAATCTATTAACGTCAACGAATAAATCAATTTTTGTATGGCTGTAATCAGTGCGAATACTTTATTTGATTAGTTGTAGCTTAAGGTTATGTTAACTGTTTTCTTTACTAGTTTAAATTTATCATTTTTTCTGCTTGAAGTAGCGGTATTTGAAAAGATTGGAGATAACCAAATTATTTTTATAACCATTGACTTTTTATTGTTGTCTAACGGTAGTTATATAATTCAATTGTTTTATTCAGAAATTATGAGATAAGCAAGTCGGCCGCTTGTTGGTAAGCTCCAGATCAGTCTATAACAAGATATTTTTGCGCTGAATTTTGTAAAAGAATAACTTCTGTGTCTTCGCCAAAACTCCACAATATTTATCATGCAGAGATAGTATAGATAGGGCGGATTGGCCCAATAATAACGTTTAGATCAATTTTATTTCGAGATATTGCTAATGGAACCTGAAAACAGTAATGTCTACGCATAATTGTTAGGTCATAGACTAACCGACAACGGCGCAACGTGGTGTGATGTAGCTTCTTTAGGCGAACAACACAACAGTAATTATGTATTTCGTAATGTTTTTACTACCTATAATTACGTATTTAACTGTGATGCATCGTAAAAAAGCTAACAAAACTGTCAAATTTCGATGTTAATTGAACATCAAATTTAAGGGTCTGCAGCTTGCGCGTCGTTTTATGGTGGGTAACAAAAATATGAAATTGTAAATTTATTTATATTCAAATCAAAAGATAGTAAATAAATCAAAACCTATGTCAATATTAGGTAAATGCAAGGCAAGATACATTACCTTTATTTTGGCAGAGAAGAAGCAAAATGGAAATAACTAGTGTTATGCTTCCCGTCCCGAGTCCCGAGTTTACCCGAAGATTTCTTATCATCCGCGCGAGCTAAAATTCAATTTACACGAAAATCTGCCTGTTTTGCGCCAAACGGAGTTTTCACTTCAAAAAGTTAGAATGCGAGATCAAGATATCCTGTAACTTAGAAGGAGATTTTAATAAAAAATGCCGATGTTCGTTACACGTTCAGTCCGTTTATTCCTTGTCGGTCGTTATTCTAATATCAACTGCCTTCCAACAGAAATGAAATAAGAATTGTTACATCATATTTTAGTGTTGCCACTAACTAATTCTAATAGTTACAATTTTATAATATTATTAAATACTTTCACTAATAGGGATTATTATTATACATAAATTATTGGATATTAAATAACTGATTCTGGAGTTAGTCACAATATGTCAATTAATGTTATTTATAATGTATGTATGTATATGACGTTGGGGTTCGACATTATAACAATCCGCGCTCAAGCAACGGGCTCTTAACATCGCATCGCGCTCGTTAATGTCTTTTGTATGGACTGTGCGACTGAGCGAATCCTCGGCACCGTACCGTACTTACTACACTTTAATGACTGGCCCCCTAAACAAGTTATAAATTCCATATCCCATTTATTGGAACAGTCGCAATTCAATGTAGTGTCATAATAAATAAATACTTGGGAAGTATTGAGAATGCAGTAAAGCATTAGGCCGGGCTCCGGGCGACTGCTAGTCGATTGCATCTGTTGTCGCTCCTCATATCGCCATGCTGTGATTTAACCGCCACCTGTCCTAGTTTATGGGCCGTGATAGCGACGCGGAGGAACGAAGATAGCTTATAGCCGAGTCACATTACGTATCGGTAACTCTCACCACTTACTGTTACTGTTTCCTGATACCTAAACAGTTTTAGGTAGACTTATTTTATCGCTTCGATTGCTAAGACGATAATCCGACAGGTCCGATCTAAATGGAATGGAAGGATACAAGTGTTTTGTATCTGTGCGTGTAAGATTCCTTAGTAAAGTCAGTTGAGATTAGTTACTAGATTTCGAATAATGCTTGGGTACTTGTGACGTCACTAATGTCAAATATTGTTACCGATCTAATTCTGTTATCTTTATGAAAACAGGTATTCGCTAGACCACCACCGCGTCTGATGTAAGCCTGATAGATTTATGAGGCAAAGTAGTCTGCGTTTTGATGGTTGACATTATGTTTGTATGGAATTTACCACTTTGAGGTGGTTTCCTTTCGCATCGTGATCTAAACTTAATGAAACGAATTTTCTATACTTATTTATCAAAACTCGCACTACACATCTATGTAGACTGCTATTTTTACGTAGCATTGATATACCAGCTATTATGGTTTATTTATATTAACTAACCATAAGTCCCAACTTCTTTGCCTGGGTACTTAGTTTCTTAAAAAGATAACGATAATCAGGCTGCTACGTTTATATGACAGCAAGAAACCTAGTGGGACTGGCAACATGAATTATTTATTCATGGTAGTGTTATGACAGGGAGTAAAAAAAATATATTTATTGGCGATATGATATGATTTTACCGTTTTCAAGATGGTTGTAGCGATAAACCTTCTAAGGACATCACATGAACCGGCTAGTTGTCAAAACAGCGAACACGAAATCCTTTTGCATGGCTTCCGTGACGGCGCCACAACACAGATATTTTATAAAGATATTATAAATAAGATACTTTATAATCCGGTCGGCCAATTGCAGGAATCCAAATTTTCACACAAATAACATTTGAATGTCGGGAAGTACAAAGAATTGGTCGTTCGACATAATCGCGATTATTTCGTGAAATGGTTTATCTGTGCGCAGATAAGTTTCGTATTCAGTAGCTAAATGCGAACGGGATATAAATGCGTTTAATCGTGTAGCCAAAGTAATAAGTTGTGTAGCTTTGCGCAACGCACCACAGCTGGACTCACTAATGAGAGCGCAATTCAAATCAACTGATTTATAAGGAGTGAGTTATTTAGCCGACCGCGACTACAATATTTATTTATATTCTAACGGCAAGGCTCTTGATACGTCGTATTACTACGAGAAATACGTTGCAAAGTTACGTTGAACTGGTCATACTGCACATACTAAAATCAGTATGTAACTACGAATTCTATTCGGAGATTGCAGGAACCTGTACCTAGTATTCGATTGTATCTGATCGCTGGATTATATGCTGTGAAGCGTTAACGAGGTACAAACCTGTAAATTTTTGAAGTGAAAACTTTTAGCGCGCCACCGACTGATCGTTCGTGCGCTGTGAATTTAATTCTAACGTCACGCTCGGGAATGATAAGAAATCTTCTGGTAAACTCGGGACCATGGCCATTGGCCATTTCTAGGTGACTTTTATATTATGCTTCAATTTAGTCCCGAACTAAAATTTATCATTAAATAAATCTCAACCCGCTGCTATGGTACACTGTTCCTACGTAACTTTGCACATACTACACTCCTGTTGCTTGAAACCGCTACATTTACCTCAAATCATAATACAAAGACGCTATCTCTTAACCTAATTCAGTATAGGTTTATGAAATGAATAATGCATCAGCGGCACGTCGGTTGATATTGTGTCTATAGGCTTGTCTGTGGGTAGCCAAGGAATTAGCGCTCGCTCTCTGAAATATCGTGGAATACATAGTATCGACCACCAGGCGCATAATTCTGTAAATACAAAGAAAAGAGAACGAACGCAACGCTTGAACGTTTTTTTACACTCGACTTATTTGAAATGAAACGAAATTGAAATGTGTTATAGAAGTAAATACACATTTCAATTTCACAATTGTAGGTCGTTCAATTTTAGGTAATGGCTTTAGTGTATTACTTACATCGATCTCCAATTAGGAATAATCGTAAGAGGTCCTGGAATCTAGTCGTCATAAACCTGAGCTCACTGTTATTGCGCTGACTTGGGTTTGACAGAATACGTGCCCTGCACTCGTGACGCGACAACCCAACCAAATGAGTGTACTCTTAATTAGGCTTTATGCTATAAATTTTAAAAGCGGTGATAAGGTCCCGTTGTTCCTCCGCTGGGAACCTTACCGGCCGACTAATGGCGCTCTCGAATTAACTTTAATTAATTTGCTTTTCGCCAGACGTGCTTCCATACCGATTATTATTGTCAGGAAGTTCTTTGTTACAATACGCGAGACTCTAAAGCTCTGCTTCGTCTACTCTTGCTAAAAGTCCCGTTCGAGGCTAAGTGCTACAGAGAAATAAAAGAAACAACACTAAATGTAGATACTGAATATAGTGTCTAAAGGAACCCCTGACCCAAACAAAACTTAACAATAAACAAAAAATAGTAATGCAAGAAATTACTCGCCATTATGCTATCGAGCTTAGTTCAGTTATTTCTCATAACTTCCGATCCAGCGTAGTTTATTACTAGCATTAAGTTTTTTCAGCGTAACTTAATACAGCATAATACCGTTTTAACCATATTTTAATGGACTGAAATTTGAGATACGTGGTGGAATGTAGTATGTTAAATATCGGTATATCTGTGATGGCGGCTAATGACTCGACGTGTCGGCTTTTACTATGATTAGAATGAGAATTAGTATGTAACAATGCAAGCCATGAACACGGGAATCTAATCAACAAGTTTACGAGACCGCATGTGAGATAGAATGAGCAATAAAATTGTATCCAATTATAATTAACAGCAAAAGATGGTAAATTTGTATGGACGGTCACATACAAGATACAAGAGACGGGTGTACTTAGCAACGCTAAAATGTAAAATGTAAGTGTCTGTTTCTCCAATATCCATCAGTACGATAGTTTGTAAAGAAGTATTTGTTTGTTTGTTTTCATACCAGAAAAACTTTAACACAATTAAACTGATTTCAATATTTCTTCCATCATAAGAAAGCTCAATTTTTCAAGAGTATTTTAGACCATTAGTTAGCTACTACAGAGACAATCTGTAATATATAATTATGTCAATATATCACTTCGAGCTATGATAATTATGATTCACAGATTTTTGCAATGAAGTAATTACTTAGTAAGCTAACAATATTATTATTATTTAATATGAAATGTTGAGTCATGTTGAGTTTAAAATCAAAAAACCCCACGATCAGGAACATGACGATGTTTTCAACTATACCGGTGGTGCCCCAATTGTCAATTTTCGTTATTCGGTGCTTCCTTTGCAAAAAATGATCAATAGCATCTTAAAATCTAATTATTTCGAAAACAATACCTGTTTTTTGTAACCGTAATCGAGACCAAAGCTCGCACCGCTATTCAATTCTTCTGGCGAAAATCTAAAACTCAGCGTTTATAAACAAAAACCATTTCAATGAAACCGCAACACGAATACAGCGCCACTCGTAGACGTACGAAACTGTTGGCGGGAACTCTATGAGTCTAGACGGCAGCACGTTGGCGGATTGCGGTGGCTGTAGAAAACGCCCTTCTCAATTAATATACAGGAGCGCGTTGCGAACGAGTGCATATTGCTGTTCGCCACAATATGCTTTCGTTTGTTACAGTGAGCACTACGTAAATGGAATGAGAGTTGTCTACTGCTGCCGATAACGGAGTGCTTTGTCTGCTTAATTGCAGCGGGACTACTAGAGCGGGTCAGCCGTCCGCTCGCATTACCCCAGAGTTATGGAGACATTTCGAGCGTGTCTGGATTGTTTAACTACACGGCCGTCATGTTTAGAATAAACTCGCGTTATAAATCTGCCATAATGTCATGATTCCGCTGAAATTGGTTGGCAACAGAAACTAAATGTACGTACGAATAGTTACATTGTTGAAATGTTCGAAAATTGAGATACGGCCGTGTGCTTACCTAGATAACATGATGTACCAACCGTATTAAAGGGATACCTAAAAATGTTATCTTACTTTCTTAAAATACTAGTTAGTACCTGGTTGACCGAGCTTTGCTCGGCTTTTTAAAATGATATTTAGGCAGGTATATACGAATTACGTAGTGATGACTTACTTAGACCTACTTAGATACGAATTAAATGCGTTTATAAAAGGCTCTAAGTATAAGATTTTAACCGTCAGGATTCGAACCGGGCCTGTTGACTCCGAGGGCGAGCATATTCCGTCTGAGCCATTTAGACTTGACGAACAGTGGCGAAATAAGTTATCGTATTCTAATGACGTTGTAGGAGTTTTCCATTGTCTAAAAACGCGCATAAAATGATGCTTTTAAAAAATAAAACCTAGCTAGATCGATTTATCGTCCCCGAAACCCCCTGTATACATAATTTCATGAAAATCGTTCGAGCCGTTTCCGAGATTCAGATTTTATACCTATATACCTACAAGAATTGCTCGTTTAAAAGTATAAGATTCTAAATTCATGCATGTCAATGAAAGAACTAACTGATCTTCAATTTGTCCCAGTTTGTCCAATGGTAATTATTTGTACTTTTTTTTTGTAAAGTAGTTAATTAATTAAATGGTAAGTGACCTTATTGAACATACATAAACATTTTGAGGATGTCTCATTGAGTTCAATATCGAAAATTGGGTTCGAAGTAGGTACTATGATAGTGAGTATCTGTAAGTTTGCGCGGGCGAAACCTCAGATTTTCTCTTAGTATCTGATGATAATAAACCTTTGTACAAAACGGTTGGCAGATCTCATTATTTTTGCTGCAGAATTAGTGTTAATTAATAAATAGCGACGTAAATATCCAGAGATTCGCGATATAGGAGAGGGAAGTTGGTATTATACACCGTCGGCCGTAAACAATCTTGATTAAATGAGCTTTTACTGGGAGCGTAATGAAATACATATACCACAGTCAAAGGAAAGCTACCGCCGTTTGCATTTACCAGTTGGTTTACTTCCTATTAACTTGGAGGTTACTGAGGTAGGTACGGAGCGTGCTCCACCAAACGGCAGACGATAAAATATAAATTATGAGACAGCAAAATGCCTAAAACTGCATACTTTGTGCACTTTATCGTTAGCTTAATCATTATATTTCTTTGAAAAAAAATATGAAAAAACGAAAAACTGAACTACAAAACCGATTTAATATCAGTTATGTGGAACGAATTTGAAATTATAACCTTAATAAAAAATAACTTATCAAATCTGTCTATAGAGGTATATTATGGTGATACAAAGTTATACAAATAACAATGAACACACATAATTCATGTCCTAGGTAAAGAATAAGTAAGCAGATCAGGTTTTTCCGCACGGTTTCTTTGTACCAATCGTAAGCAGATGAGGTGTATGTTAGCTATGGCGAGATAGGGACGTGCCGCGACAAAAGTATGACACTTCCACAAGAGCAACAAGACAAGAGCGATTAGACCCGTGCTTTCGGTGTAAAGCGTTAGTTCTAACTCTATACGTAAACTCTTTGATTCAGGTCAACTCGAAAACTGCTGGTCAGATTTTAGTAAAATATTTTTTTCTAAGTGAACTTATGATGTGAAGTTTACGTAAGTGGAGTTATATGTTTTTTTTATTTATTTAGAAGTAGTGGCTCTGAGGACCATTTTTTGACAAAAAGTATTTTTTTGTTATTTTTCAATATGTAAATCTTCATTTCTCACAATCCGAGGGCTGCCTGGAAGAGATCGCCTATAGTTGCCACTACTGTTACTTTATTTTATTGCTGCCACACAACACAGTAGACAGGGCTTTTCACTTTTGTTATGTTATACTCTGTTGCGTTAGTAAATATTAACTATTGTTTTTCTTCCCTTGCTTAACATTTACTCATTCACGGAAACATTATTTTAAGCTATTTAGTACTGTAGTTCAACCCACTTTTGTTATCAAAGTATTTTTGTTGCTGCGCCTTTTCTGCAGAGCTTACTAAATTTGTGTTGTATTAGATACAGGCACATGTATACAATTTGTATATAGCTGGATTGAGGTCAGCTCGAAAAATTGTAGAGTGACGAAGCGAACAAACAAGTGCTTGATGGATAGCGTGTCCAGATATATGTGTAGTGAATGTCTGACGTGTCCAGAGCCATTAACGGCATAGTGTCATGCAGTTATTGGAATATGAAGACTCCCAAATCTTTACCTAGCATTCAGGGAGGTATAAAAAAAGTCGGACGTAGTCTCGTTAAAACAAGAACTGTGTCTATTGAGTCGGCCACATGATATGCACGTCTGCGCTGTCACATACAGGTTAACACGCATATATCAGTGGGTCATTACACGCGCTACTTGTGTAGGTGAGGTCGCAGGCTGCAACCTCACCTACCTGCCTGCAGGTGCAGGTCGCGTGCACCTTAGAGTATTTTTCTATGAGTAGATATACGAATTTGCAATCTCTAATTTATTTTTCTTAAATTTGGTTAAATTTGAAAATTCGTGACATCAGAAGTAAATTTATTTCGTCTGTTTTCTCGAAAGTGTGAAAATCACTTTGCCATTTAAATATTCGAAACAAGTAATAGCTCCTAAATAAAGCTAAAAAACTTAAAGCGAACGTTTAACAAACAGATTCATTGGACACTCACGACCTGCCTTGTATCCCAAATAGCAGAACAAAGATAGATTTTTTCACGGACTCCATCACGTTTTTACAATTCTCAACGGTTCCCATTCAAATTCGTTGAATAGATCTTTGATTATAGCGTCCTACGAGAAAAGTTCTGATTGTTTTTTTTTCTTCTAGCTGGTGTGCTAATTCTTTCAACTATTTGCGGTACGCAAACTTATAATAACATATTTGTTTTGCATCGTGTAAAGTAAAATGTAGCTCCGACTTAGTGTACATAATGCTAATGGCATGTTGACTAGAGTCTAAAAAGCGGCTTAAAGGTGACCATCTAAAGGTTTTAGTAACGCTATAATAATTTTGCACATTCTTCATTGAAGGATGTGCTTTACATTACATATTAATTTATGTAGGTTTTTTATTAGCAGCTATGTTAAGTTGGGGACACGTGTTACAACGAATCTAATCTCCGGCGCTCATCCATAAAGTACACCCGTCCTGCTTCATAAATACAGTCTTATGTCAGCTCGTGTTATAATAAGAGTAATTTTGTTGTTGTAATTATTCACTACTCTTATTGACCACAAATCAACAATACTTTTTTTTTTTAACTATAATAGGATCGCACTTGACCACCATCTCGCCTGATGTTAAGCGATGATGAGATCTACGATGGAGCGTGCTTACCTAGAAAAAACCGATTCACTCTCGATTTGAAGACACCAAGATACTTCCTCTTTTATGTATTTATCATTGCTTAATGACAAATGACAAATGGTATTTTCCCTAGACAAATTTCGAATAGAAATCTTAACTTCATAATGACACTAAAATGAGTACTTTTATATGATGTATCGATGTGTAGGTGATACTAAATGTAGTTGTTTTAGACACGCTTTTAATGGTTACTAGATTGACTACTAGTGTTTACGCTCGTGATTACTAGATTGACTTGCGATCTCTTTGCCAAGTGGCTACTAACCAATCTGTTGTAGAGTACATACAACAGTGTACATGCAACAAGTTCCTTTGAAATAAGTTTGTTACGCTACCTTGGATGGTAATTTTTGATATTGGATTTTAGATATTGGACAAATTATGGCCAGACGTAAACTTACTATAAATAAAACTAAAATCTTAACTGACCCCGCGGTTTTACCTGTTACACAATTGATGAGATGGGTTAAACGTTTAATGTTTAAAAAAGTTAACGTATTAATTTATGGTTATAGTTGCGTTGCGTCGCTATGAAGTTTGATTAAAATGATGGAAGACCGTCGAATGTCGAAAGTCAGCAATCACGATAACGATGCTATTCCATTCAAATGACGCTGGGCAAGACACGTAGCTCGACATGGTGACAAGATGTGGAGCAGATCCTTCACATTGTCACTACTGATCTCCGACAAACGTGCCATTGGCAGGTAACCAACCAGATAAATCAAGGCCACCAGATCTATTACAGGGATTACGTAGATGAGGATAGATAGCACTGGCACAGGGAAGTGAAATCTTACTCTGTTGTCGCACCCAAAAATAGGTTGATACAAGTTAAAACTGATGATTAAACCATGATGAAAGTGGGACCCAAATCCGCTTCGTGGTGTTAGCTTAAAAAATAACAAACATTCATTAATTCGTGTTCCTTTCACGTTTATAGTATTACTATTACTGTGGCACAGTAAACAAAGCTATGTGAAGAGATCACGACGCTATAGAGTGAAGACAATAATCGTTGTTCGTAGCGCTACGGGAGCTCTTGTAAGAGGCTGTCTAAGCCAAGTCGGTAGCTTGACTGTAGCCATTTCTGCATTTTATTACTTAGTTCCTTCTTTACTACCTGTTTTGACTTTTAGAGGATATAATTCTTGTTACACTGATTTATTTAAATAAGCCATCCCTTAGTCCGTTCTTGCGAGGAGCTAGGAGCATCTAATTCAGTGAAAAGGATGCAGTAGTCGGAAATGATTATTGCCCCGTACTGAAGTTTATTTTAAAGCTGCGTACAATATATTATCGTATAGTATAGTAATCAAACTTCTGAGTTCTACTTCTAATATTCTTTTTACTGCACATCATAACTATAATATTAGGTTCTCTTGATTTTTGGTGGACCTTTAAAGTATATCTGGCGGTAAAATCTATATAGTATTGATTGCAACTTATACTCCACGATGCTCGTTACGCTTGCATTCGTATTTATAGACCATTTTAAATCACCGACACGCACTAACGTGTACCGTGACTTGGACACTTCCTCTTCGTTGCGATCTTTTACAAATTGAGATTGGCGCTCATACAAAGTACCGTAAATGAGCTGATTAGTCGCATAATATTTGCTAACTGGCTGCGGTAAACCAAGAAGACTACGTAGGTACGCTTCGTGTGAGGACTGAATTGGCAAGCGCGCTACATACCAAGTGTGTGATTAGCAAACAAATCCGCTTTAGAAGTGATGGGAGGTCATTTTCAACTGTGGTACGAAAGTTGATCTATGATAAGTGGTGTTTACTTATAAATTTGGAAAACAACAACGCTGCAATTTGTATCAAATTTGCTACAAATAATGCTCAAATGGGCATTAGGCAATGTTTTGTTTTTAATAATGTAGAGTAATGAGACGAGCAGAGCATGTGCCTGATGGTAAGCAATAAGCAACATGGCTTATACAACTTATACCACAGTGACACGCAGCAATTGGAACACTAGTCGCACCCCGCGGTGCTACCCGCGTCGTTCCCGTTCCCGTTATTTTGCCGGGATAAAAAGTAGCCTATTGTGTTCTTTCTGTCTATAAACTACATGTATTTAAAAATTTCAGCCCGATCGCATTCGTACTTTACGACGGAATTGAGCAATAAACATCCATACATTGGTAATATTAGTAGGATGAAGAGTCTAAATCATAACCTGGTACTGCACTGCGCTCGTCACCCATAGAAATACGATGTTCTATCTCTATGCCTTGTAATTTCACTGGAAACATTGTCTTTCAAACCGTAACACAGTAATATGTGAAGTCTTTACCAAATAAATAAATATGTGATAGTACAGATCTCCACCAGTACAAACCTGACCGTATGTCTTCTTTGTTACAGCACACGTTAACGGGTCACAGCGGCAAAGTAATGGCCGCGAAGTTCTTGGGAGAGCCTACCAAAGTGATTACTGGGAGCCATGACCGGACGCTTAAAATATGGGATCTCAGAAGTAGAATGTGTAAGTATACCCATAAATCCGTATGCCGGGATGTGTTTGCCGTTGTAGAAATGTAATTGGACGATAGATATTTCAATTAAAATGGAAATACGCGCCGCTGCTGTTTTATACGCGGCTGTTTCGTAACTTGGATTCCTGGCGTATATTCCACTGCGATTTATATTCCAATGATACGTATAAAAGTATCGTAAAATGGATCAATGTACATCCAAAAGCATATTTTATGAAATCTTAAAAATTTCAAAACTGTCGATACTTAAACATGTCTTGTTGAAACATTTAGTCAGAAGTATTTATGGTATATGATGGGGAAAAAGCCTGCATTGCGGCATGGTATTTAATTGAATTAAGATAAAAATTGATGAATTGCATGTAACAATAATATCTATGTCTAGTCAGTTACAAATGTGGATGATAAAATGTGGATGTGTGCTTTTAAAAAATACGTAAATGAGCTATTGTGTTTACCAGTAGTGTAGACATCTAAACACATAAGACTCCTTCACGTTAGTGGAAATGGCGTTCAGGTGCAAGCAGAGGGTTCGGTTACAGAGTAAAGTAGTTATATGTGAATAATGTACTGTATAAGGTACACAACTAGATAAGGTTGATATCTTTTAATGTATTTTTTTTTTCTAAAGAGAAAAAGGACCTACGCTTAAAGCCAAGCGATGACATAGTCAATCTTTAAAAGTGTTAAAAAATTACTAATCGTAAAGGTGTTCCAGTGTGAAATTTTGACTTCCTTATGATCTAAATTTCTTAAAGGAACTTTTAATTTACTCGAACCATTAATTCAGAAAAACACTTGGTAATTTCATTTGTAATAAAACATCTGTGTACATAAAAAAGTGAAATCAATAAATGTTGTTTAATGGTTTATTTATTAAAAATTAAATCATGTTCCCAAAACTTGACACAGAACAGCCTGAGCGATCTAATAGAAATTATTACCAGATATCGTATTACCTTGTACCATATACGTAGAACAGTTAACATTACGTGTCTTAGGGCAACCCGAGAATAGAATACTGATAGAAATTTGTGCTCCGAGACATATCGGGGTGGGTTCAAATTAATTGACCCGCGAAACCTCGCCATTCACCATAGTTAGTTTACTGTAATTGCCTTGTTAGCGATACATTATATTGTAATTGATTTCCCTACTTTGAAGAGTTGATCTTGGAGGCAAAGGTCTGAATAGGCACAGATTATAGGCTTCTACACTGTCTATACTCGTTTACTCACTTATTACATTTTTGTTTCTAAATGAAAAGTGACGAGACGAGCATGACATGTGCCTGATGGTAAGCAACATGCCTGCCACATTAAAGCACAGTGACACACAGCTATTGGAACATGAAGAGTCCAAATCATCACCTAGCACTGCAGTGCGCTCGTCACCCAGAGATCTAAGATATTATACCTCTAAGCCGTGTAATTTGTCTGGAAACATTGCCCTTCAGGCCGGAACACAGTAATGTTTGCACATTACTGATTGGCGGTAGAATAACTGGCAAAGGTGTGGTACTTCCCCCAGGCGAATTCTGCCAAGAGTCCTACCACTACAAGATGTTATAAATAAACTTGATTTGTTGTTGTTGCTATTTCGATCACGTCACACGTCGATCATAGAAGAGATAGCGAAGTGGTCTTGTCGTAAAAACACGGTGTCGGTTTTCATACGTCTGAGTACATCGGTGCTATTTCAAGCGTGGTACGAATTTCGACAGGTACAGAAACAAAGTTCGCAGGATCATCTTGCAACGATCTCGTGACGTCAGACGGCGCTGGCTCAACGATCATATCGGGGCACTTCGACAAGAGTATCAGGTTCTGGGACATACGCACCGAGATGTCAGCGAACCACATCGTGCTTCAGGGGAAGGTCACATCACTAGACCTAAGTAGAGGTAACTCTCATCACTACTTTCTTGTTGTTTATTATTTCTATTCATTCATTTCACTAGTTTATAGATTTTTTTTTCTGCTGCCGCGAAAAACTTTTAGTTGATAAACCTGCCTACCTACGTATGATTTGTTTTGTCAAAACTAACCTTAAAATTTTTGTGGGTAGATTCAATTGTTTTTTGAATATTTTTTCACATGATGAGTTATATCCGGCGCCGAACCCATATGGGTTCACGCCTCTTTACAGGCCCATTTGTCTATCGATGATATCCTACTAATGTTATACTCGTAAATGTCAAAGTTTGGATGTTTGTTGTTCAATCACGTTGGAACAGCTGAAAGTATCGGGAAATCGAAATTTTAACACAGCTACATTATAGTAAGTTGAGAAAAGCACATTTTTAACACAGGAAAAGAACGGGAACTGTGCGTTTAAATATTTATGTGAATCGACGTAACCAAAAACACGTTAAGGATTTATTTTGAACATACTTTCATTCTATAGGTATGTAAATGTGCTACTCTCTGTACATTTCTAATTAACACAAAATTATTTCATCTTAGCTGTAAATAATATTGACTGCAATTAAACAGATGTATCTACGAGTATATAGATTTTACTTTCATCTGAAAAAGGTTATTAGTTTAAGAGTTCGCAGTTTGTTTTCAGTCGTGACATCCGCAACCTACTTACAACTAAATGTCTTCATTATTTGGCATCTAATTTTGAAAGTTCGACAGGAAACCGACTATTAATCTCGTCGGCAGAACAGCAGCTACAATATATCATATCAAAGTGGGCGCCTGCATCCATAAATGGCTTGTTAATTTCCGTATATCATAATCAAAAGTATTATTAACAAGTAATCGAAGGCACGCGTGCTAAGCATCGGTATTCGTGTCAGCGACGTGACGAGTGCGCGTTGCCCATTTCCGTTACGCGTCTCGATCGATCCCTTTTTTGTCAATAACGGTCTGCGCATTGCACGAAATGTTGAGATTGATACCTTCAATCAAAGTGAGTGTCGGGACGCCACCGCCGCGAGGAAGCTGATTAAATCACGTCGATCTGGCGTCCGGCCAAAACGAACCAGCGGCAGACGGTCGCCCATCACGACCGCTCTACATCTGTAGCTATCGAATATCGATCATATTTCACGCGAGGATGCCTCCTGTATCGCTGATGTCTCGATACGGCGCATTGAAAACGTTGTCGAAAGCGTTTAGCTCTCAACAGTTTTTGTGACCACTTTTTTCTGCAGCCAAATGTCAAAGAGGTCGAGTTTCCAAACAATTTGATAGCATCTCGTGCAATCGCTGCCTCTAATTATGTGCCGCAAATTGGACTCTAAACTTTCTTTCCATGGTAATTATTTGAGATCTCTATTAGAGTTTACCATTTGACCCCGAGGCTTCTTAAACTATGACTGAAAAGTAACTAATCTGTGATATTATCTTGTAATATAACCCTTTGATTTAATAAAACGCTGTGCGCGTATTACATTGCGTTTTGCCTCGGAGACGGAAGGGTCAAGGTTAAACATTGCCTTCATACGGCTACGGAAAACGCAATAAAGAAGATAACGGCTTCGATAGATTGCAACAAATCATCAGAATTAGGGACCATATAAAATGTCCCCGTATAATTTTGTAATCATTCTCATAGTCCGTTATGGAAAATTCACATTTCACACCTTTAAAACGTCTAAATCATGTTTTCGTGTAAAGTCAAAAGCCACGTGTAGGGCTATTTATTTGAATTTATGGTTTATTGTTGCAGATAGCAACTGTTTATTGGCGTGCGTGAGGGACGACACAATACAAATAATAGACCTTCGGATGAACACGATAGTACGATCTTTCAGGTAAGTAATGATGCTTTACGATATGTATACTCTTAATTGTTATTAAACATAGAATGGCGAGACTTTTAAAATTATTAAGTATTTCCATATGATTAAGCAATTTCTGTAAACTACCGTTCTAGAAGATCAATCATAGACTTACAAAAACATGCAAGCAATTTGTCTAAATATGAAGTTGAGTCTCAATTAGTTTTTTTTTTCAAGTCAATTAAACCCCCAAATTACTAACCTAATTACGCCGTCAAAATTGCTTCCAAGTATCTTGTCACACTAAAAGTGTAATAACATGTCCTACATTGATTAAATCTCATGGGAACCATGTAGAGCAGTCTGCTTTCTCATTATCTTGATCAAGCGCATGATGGATTCACCACCTCGCAGCTTCATCATCTCTATAATGCGCGCTCACTTTTACATAAGTTTATTGTGATTTCAACTGCCGCCTGATTCTCTAAGAACAAAAGCTCAATTATATTTTTTTTCTCTGGAAAACGAAATAACCGAAATTAGTTTAAAAAAGCGCTCCACAGATTTCTAGACAATTTACATGAGACGATTTGGAGAGTATTATATATATACCCTTTAGAACAAAAGAAGAACAATCAAAATTAGTTCGAGACATCAGGAAATATAACAAGAACAAAATTAAAAATTTTGATTAACCCCCGACTACCTTAGATTTGTTATCTGTACAACATTCTAGTAGTCAAGCCGTTTCATTTGATACCCATATTAAGGAAGTTGTGAAAAAAAGAAATGTAATTCGCCATTTTGTGGTAGCGGCCATCTTGGATTTGAAATTTGTCATAGTGCAAATTATTCTACTAGTCAAGCCCTTTCGTTTGATACCCATATTGCGGTAGTAGTGAAAAAAAATATATTATTCGCCATTTTGTGGTGGCAGCCATCTTGGATTTGAAATTTGTTATAGCGTATAGTACTTTGCTAGTCAAGCCCTTTCATTTGATACCAATATTAAGGTAGGTTGTGAAGAAATATTTTGTCCGCCATTTTGTGGAGGCGGCCATTTTGAATCGATATTAACCAAACATAGCTAAGAACACCCGCACGGATATTAACTTTCAAATAAAAAAACCGCATCGAAATCGGCCCATCCGTTTGAGCTCTACGGTGCCACAGACAGACACACACACAGACAGACAGACAGACATCGACGTCAAACTTATAACACCCCTTTTTTTGGTCGGGGGTTAAAAATTCAGGGAATAAAAAATAGTTCTCAAGTTGATGATCTCCTCCTTTTTTGAAAACGGCTAAAACACACAGATTTACGAACCTACGCAATCTATACAAAGATACATTGACCTCCACCCTCCAAGTCAAGTCCATTGTACGTAACTAATCCGAAGTTCAAGCAGTACCGGAGTAATTCTGTGTTTTTAGTTTTAATATTACAGAATACAGGCCTGGTTCCACCATCATTCATCCCATATTCGGGTCAGCGGTTTTCCCGTAGATGTAAATTATATTTTTTTACAAATAGCTGTATAAGTCTGAGTCTGCCGCATTAGTCATGAATACCCACCTACGAACGTGCAATGCTTCATCGTTTTATGGCTCATAAATAATTTGCTTATTTTAAAGGTGTAAAAGTTTGAAATACCTGATTAAAGTCTTTGATCAAATTGATATCAAATCAGGTTAAGGAAGCGACACAATTAAAATGTTTATAAAAACTTTCATGTTAAAATTCTTGCTCTTCTAAGGAACTGGCTAAAAAAAACCTTTGAACATTATCTTGGCTCTGCCTGATCGGCAGAATCACAGATCATCGTAGATAATCCCTCTCTAGACATCTTTCAACAACCGTACCGAACGTAATTGACAAAGAGCCAACTGACTAATCCGATCCCCGGCTTTTACTACAGAAGACTTCCCTCTCACACTCACATCGGGAACAAGCCTGATGCCTACTGAATACAGTAGGCAACGGGCTTGTTCCAATTAATGCCAGGGGATCTACGCATAACAAAATTGCTGTTGCTACTCTTTAATTTCGCTGTAACAGTGATACAAACGACTTTGTTAGACATGATAGATACAGGTTCAATCCTATGGTACTAGTAATCCTATTTGACTTCTGCTAGTCTCTACTACCTACCGAACTTGGCGCTAGCAAGCTCAACTTACTAATATACCTACGCTTCATACATAGAGTATAGTTTAAGCATGGAAACGCTCTACCGAAATTTGCTACAGGTAGTAAGACGCAGGGTCAGTCCGTCTAAATTACTAATGCATGTAAGATTTTTTATACCTCTAGTAGAGGTATAAAATGAAGAGATGAGCAATACATATGCTTGACGGTAAACAGCACGCCTGTCCTTATTTGATTGATTCATATTTTGAGAAATTTTGATCGCTTAACAGAAATTTTATTCAGGACAGCGATGATATCGTATACCTTGTTTTGTTAAGAAGGTTGTGGATTGTATTGATGCTGGTTTTGTTGTTACAGTCACGAGTCGTTTAAGGTGGGTTGCGACTGGTCGCGCGCGGCGTTCGGCCCCAGCGGCCGTCTGCTGGCGGTGGGCGCGGCGGACGGAGCCGTCTTCGTCTGGAATACACACACGGGAAAGCTCGAAACTGTACTCAAGGATCACACGTGAGTATTCGATACGAAGTACATTTTGTAGTTACAGAACTTGCCTGTTGTAGCAGTAGGACTTGAGAGTCCTACCACTGCCGGTTTTAGTACTGCCAGCGTTCTAGGCGAGATTTTTTCACTTTTATAGGTCTATACTTGACTACTCAGTGAGCATGGCCTAGTTACTGACCAGACATAAAGGCGCTTGCGGCGCGGCGCTTTTTTATATCTGGCGCCCTGAACGGTCACCCTACCGCGCCCAACCCTAACGCCGCTAGTGAGGACTCACTGCAGAAACCGTCTGAGGAAGTAAACCAGAATGCCACAGTATTCCTACACGAACAGCTGATTTTTCAACGTTACTCAAATTACTTTATTACAAATAACGAAGGGAAAAATTTCTAGCCAATGAAGTGGTAGAACGCTTTGCATAGTCCATCTGGAGAAATACCACACCTTTTCCAGTTGTCCTTCCACCAAACATCACTATGATTCCATTTTGAAAGACAATGCTTACAGATTAAGTACAGGAAATAGAGATTAATCACCTTACGTGTTGTGTGTAACCTTGCGTATTCTTTACGATCAAACATACATATTTCAAAGTGGGTTGCATCTGATCTTGCGCCTCCCTTTAGTGTGTTTAAAACACGTCAACAAATTTAGTTATTTAACATCTGCGATTGTGCGATTTCTACATCTCGGGAGTAACACAAAACATGTTTCAATATTCTATCCATTCTTTGCGCTGAATAGGCTGAGACTCAGAAAGCAGTAAGTTATTGTAAATATTGGAAATATTACCATTTCTGAGGATCAAAAGGATAGCAAAAACCACAAGCCTGACATCTAAATCACTCGTAAGCAAGATCGACTGCAGCGAGTGACTTTCCTACACATTTGCAATACAACTGAGGTATAAATCATATGCAGTAGATAGCAGTGACGCATAATAACATGCGACATTGAAGCGCATTCATACACAGTAGTCCCTCAAGGATATGTTGTAACTTTGTAAGAACGCCACGCCACCGACGTATCCTAGTGACGAATGATAATAAGCTTACAATTTGCTATGCAACTTATAGTGACAGTTTTAAATTGGTTCTGCCATTTTGTGCAATATTTTCTTCCAACACCAGCTAAATTTTAATTGCTAAAGTGGATGTTATCAACACTAAAAAATTGCAGTCATAAGATAAAAGTAGCCGATAGAACTGAAAACTTATAACTCAGAATTTGGTAGTTTTATTTGGAAACTACGCGGATGTAACTAGAGGATGTGGCCATGAGCATGGCCATCTAGAAATGCTGGTGCATTGACGTATCTAGAAATGCACTAGCATTTCTAGATGGCCAAATGTTTACCCGAATATTTCTTATCACACCCGAGCGTAACGCTAGAATTCAATTCACAGCTTACGAAAAATCTGTCTGTAACGCGCTAAAAAAATTTTCATTACAAAAAAGTGATTTTTAGAAATCAATATATTTTTAGGTCTGTCATGAACTATCCAAAATAACTGAATCATAAAAGATAGCTGAAGTCAACAGAAATGTGGTTACAAAAACAAAGAGTTTACATAATATACTACGTATAGAGTTAGATTTGCCGCACGGTTCCTTTGTGTCAATCGTAAGCATACTTTTTATGGCAACATAGTGATGTGCCGTGACAAAAGTATGACACTTCCACAGGAGCGACAAGGCAAGAAAGATGCTACCCTTGCTTTCGGTGTAAAGCGTTTGTGCCAACTCTATACGTAATATCTCTATATGTAAACTCTTTGGAACTCTAGTGGAACCAAATTGAACGTTGTGTTGCAAAATCTTATGCGGGATTGTGAACTGATAGTAGATCAACTGGACGTGATTTATTTTTATAGTTGTTCCATTGCGACAGATACGTAGGCAGTGTACCGTTTCGCAAGCGAAGTAAACTGTTCAGCTCTGAACCACGACCCTGTGAAATATCCCTGACGGCATTACTGACCTTGAATTTAAAACTGGAATTGTTCCATTCGTGACATCGTCCGGGCCCAGTAACATTTCACGTGGACAATTGAAAACGTGAGGTCAACATACACCCGCCCTGTCTCACTGCAAATTTCTCTTTCCCATACCGTACAATGCATATTTATTTGGCATTAAGCTATCTCCGCACCTGTCTTGTCCCATTACACTGAACAATGGGAATTAAATGGTTGACTATTTTACAACAGTGCCGAGCTTTTGCTACTCTGTAAATAAAATTATGGTTATTAAAATACATATATGCGGTCTTTAAATACGAGTAAATACATGGCAAGTACTATTTTAGCAACAATCAAACTATGTCAAAAACGTAGACGTATAGTTACAGATTATCACTGTTTTTATGCACTTTTACGTTATTTTAATCAAAAGTTTTACTTGTGCTTACAAGTTACGTTTTCTTACTTGCGTTTAGTTATGTATTTATTGAATCAGTAGAAAATGCCATTACGCCTACAACAGTTTCGGTACTATGTGAAGTGTGCAGAATCTTTCGTTCAAAGCTTTGCATACAAAAGCTTCCGCAAGTGAAACGTCATTGTTCTTTGGACTGACGTGCAGTCAAGTGCGCGCCGCGATGCAATCTGTTCTGGTCTCGCCAACACACAATAGTGGAAACATTTTCCGTGAAAAGGACAAAAGTAACACGGAAGTGATTCTACAAACATCTTCACATATTTCTTGAATCGCACCATACGTCCCACATAGACCCGCCGAAGTTTGCACAGTGAGCACGTTTTAGTACCGCAACAGACTTCGTCTAATTCAATATTGAAACAAACATTACTCCGGTTTGAATACCGTATACCGTTTCCACATAAAACTCTTATCATGTTCGGTTAGTATCAATTTTAACAAAACAATATCGGAGTAAAAGGAGATGAACAATAAAGATTGCTTTCCTTTTGGTTGTGACCATTGTTTCTCATTTCATAAGCTAACCGCAGGCACGTAACTACCCGACTACAATGAAACTGCTGCCTACAGTCCTAACGTTATAATGGTTATCTCGAAAAGCTCATTAACATTGTTACCTACTGGTCTGCTTGTGCAAATTAATCCGACACGGTACGTTAGCTTATCTGCGGTTCAGCTACTGAATAAGCATTTAGAGCCTTATCGTAATATCTGGAAGCTTTCATAATCAATACATTCGACAACACATTAATGTTGTCCGATTCCGTCCCTATCGGGTTTCCTTGTCCTTATTCGTGTTCGTTATCGTCGGTGACATTCACGGAAATGTAAAATATGACACAGATGATGGTGTGATTGTGTTTGCGTTAGTGAGTATCAATGGTATCTTCAGCAAGGGTCGCTTTGTACGAAAGTCTGTTAAGCCGAGTACACAATATAGAACCTTTTCATTATCACATTAATATTATAATAATTGTGTGTATAATTGTATATGTAACGACAGAAGGAAAGTAAATGTAATTAAATTGAATACATTTTAGATATGAGTAGATTACCTGGAGTGACAAATACATTACTTGTTTTTTATAAAACAAGACCCAAGTGAAACTCCTAATTTGACTACCTTTAGAAAATATTTCAAAACTTTTCTTTCAAAAACTAATATATTATATACGTAAACCGACCTCATAAATCCCTCTTTTCATTAACGCAATCAAAAACTAAAACTGGTCAGGTCGATATAGGAAAACAGTAACGCATTTAAATTGGTAGTTATGATCCGTGTGCTGAGACTGCTTTAAAGGCACACTCACAGGCACAATTAGCCGACAACCTCGTATTTACCTCCTAGTTTGCAAAAATTGATAATTTTAAACCAAATTTCGTGGTAGTTACCTACTCGTACGTTGAAAGTTATGATTAAGTAAGCAATAATAAATGGGGTTCTTGGAAACATATAAACAGTTTTTAAGAATAATCCCACAAAACTGATTTTGTTGAAAAGATCGAGCTGATGAAAAGTATAGGTGGGCGGTTAATTGTGCCTGTAAATTAAATATTTAAAAAGGCGGTCATAGTCAGGGTGCTCTACTGTCGTCCGCAATTACGGTAGCAATTGTGTAAGCTGACAATGCTGACATGGCACATAGATGCTACATAGAACGTCTCACTCTAATCTAATGGTTAGATTACACCCTGAGCCTCGCCAGTGGGCTCCTCGCTTTACTGCTCGCAGCATGCGGCCTTCGCTTACACAAATTAGCAAGAACATGCGCGTCCCGCTGCATTGTCGTCGTCGGAAATCGTTATGATTTATCGCGCGTTCCCGCGAACTATCGCCGATCGGATCGCCGATACAACCGCCGAGGGAATGCACTTAAACATAACTGCAAATTAACGCACTACTCCAGCGTTTCCCAAACATTGATTTTATGTTTTCCCAAACATACTCAAACCCAGTCATTTTATACTCCCTTTCGTGCTCCATTCAAGAGCTTTTGCTGAAAACTTATGTGAAACGACAGCTTATAAATGTAAGCCAGTTGCAGTTTTTCCACAATGGCATTTGCAATTTGATGATCGTCCTCAATGCATCTCCTCGTAGTTAATAGAGTAACGTTATTCTGTGGCCTATATCGGCCTAAACTTTGGTTAATCAGAGCTACGCATCGCGGATGTCCAAGTACTATGCCAAAAAAGGCCACGTTTTCATTATTGTGATAAAAAACATCATTTACTATGCCGATCTGCAAACAAATCGGAAGCGAACAAATCGGAATCAAAATCAACTGTTTAATAACAGCTGACTTTGTATTCCCACTGCTGGGACTTGGGGCCTTCTCTCACGAAGATAGAGTTAAGGCCATAATCCACCATGCTGTCCAAATTCGGTTTGGTGAATGACAAATGTCATGACTGTCGTTCATAATGTTTAGCGTCGTACATTTTCAGCTTCGTACTTAGTAGTTAAGCGTTATGCTGTATACGATGAGTGAGTGGGTTGAGGATTTGGATTGCTCTCTGTTATGATTTCTAATGTGAAAGTATAAATAGTGAGCTTATGTTGGTAGGGTATTGCGCCTTCTGCACTCGCCCTAAGTTTGGTAGGCAGTAAAGACTATCTGACACCAACTGTCATGAGTCACTTCAAAAACGTCTCTGTGGCCCAGAGCGATGCTGGGTGACTACCCACCCACCACCGAATGGGAAACTCTGTATAACATTTTATTGTCTTCCCATTCCTTGCAATCTGCAAGTATTTTAATAAGAGATTAAAACAACCAACCAACATATTTCATATAAGTACATCCCATTAACTTCACTTTAAAAACCAATAACAATATTCTTGAGCAAGCGACTTTATTTTCTTCTGTCTGTCATTGTATGAGTAACAGCATCGCGTGTCTGTACATTGTAATTTTCGCCGTCGCACTCTGTATTTTCTTACATATTTATTGCATTTTTGAAATTATTACGCAATAAATGTTGGTTGGACAGTTATTAGAGTCCAGTTTCATATGTATAATCGGAGAATGATCACGGGGTAGCGGGCACGTGGGCTGTCATGTTATACGTGGGCAAGGTCGGAATGTAATGTCTAGACGTGCGCGTACATTCTTATCTTGAATGAGGAGGATTCCCCGCAATCTGCTCATGACACGAGCCAAGAATCTACATTACAAGAAAGGTCATTCCTTTACTGTTATGGTGATATGACTATCTTAAGTATCAAAAAATATTCTTACAACTTCAACTATGAAGGTTCTGTTGTGAAAAATTTGCTATGAATAGCTTGCTAGACAGATCAGATTCGTTTAACATAAAGCTGAGTTAATGGTTGAACACAGCATTACTTGATTATAATTTTAGTAATTTCCTCATTGATACCCTTTCGTTTGAACTCTTTGCAGAGTCTATCTGGGGGAGTACCACACTTATGTCAGTTATTTTAGCGCTAAGTGGTCATGTGCAAACATTATTTAAAATAATAAATATTGGTGGACAGTTCACACACAACACCGTCTGACACCAAACTAAGCAAAGCTTGTACTATGGCGGCCAGATAGCTGATATTGGTTAACGTTTGGAAGGGTAATGGTTCTAGATAAACGCAGTGCAAATTAATGATCTTATAATATCTTTAGGTGATGAGCGAAGTATAGCTAGGCTGTGATTTTAACCATTCTCAAATAGCACCGTGTCATAATGGGCAAGCGTGTTGCTTGCCATCAGGTATACATGTTGCGCATTGTGGCACTCTAAATAATAAAAAATATTGTTGTGGTAATAATAGTATGTAATATATTTTTTTATTAATTGCTTATGTAACTGCTATCATGGCAAATTACACAATAAATATGATGGAAAGACGATCATAATTGCTTGATTTTTTTCATCACTCTCCCAAGCATGTACCAATAGAATAGATAAACATAATGTTTTTCATAACCTCAAACTTTGTTTGAACTGTGTCATAAATATTCACAAATATGAAAGTCAAAGTAAGAAAAAAGAAATACCATACATATATACATCATTACGATATTTTAATATCCCCATCTGCTATATTTAGTCTTGACTATTTTTCTACGAGAATTTGTTCGTAAATATTTTTATAACATTATTGTATGTGCGGAGATAATAACATGACAGTTTTATAAACACTTCCGTCGTATTTGCCGGCAACGACTTTCTCGTAAAATTGTTGCTAGTCTAAACGCGGCTTTACACCTCGATTGTTAAACAGCAGGGAGTATAATTAAAGAAGAGATTAGAGTGTCCATTGAAATATAATATATACAAAAAAACGATTATGTTTGCAATCGTTTTTTCTTCATAACGGGCGTTTTCTCGTAAAGCACAACGTTAGGTGCACGAGTCGTAGATAACCTTTGGTATCAGTTTATGGCGGCCAGCAAACTACAGTAAAAAGGCGTCCCTCGATTCCTACTGTCATAACTTGAGCGTACACTACGTGCCTACAGGTCTATGTTAGCTCTATGTTCGGACATTGGTCTCGACTAATCGCGGTGCATGCTTTTTGTACCGGAAAGGCTAACGACCGCAGCGGATAGGTTCTTGAAATTGCTTTATTGGGTAACCTGTTTCCGAACACCGAACACGGTAGGCGTTTAAATACGGTTATGAGTTATGAATCAAACAAGCACAATGAGATGCAAGTGGGCACGCGGTCAGTTCGCTTAATTAAGCATCATTATCCAGCAATAAAACGCACTCCACTTACTCTACATTTTGATTACACTTTAAATAAATCGATGGCGTTATCCGGATTTTTCTCATCATCGACCTGTAATTGTTATTTAGAACGTTTTTTTAATTGCAGCCCTATGAATGCGGCTGATAATAAAATATCTCTTAATTAACGAACATCTAGATTGCGATTTACGATACGTAAATAGACGGTGGCTGTAATGGGGAGACATTCTTTGGGCATCTACGATGATGAGTCCGCTCGTGATGCCGTAAAGTGTTTGTTATCGTGAGCTCGTTCGGATAAGGCAACAATTGGATAGTAGCGCTGCCGTTCGTAAGCTATAACGTCTATATGTGACATTTTACCCAAATCTTATACCTTTAAACGAGCAATTATTGTATATATATATAGAATCTGAATCTCGGAAACGGCTCGAACGATTTTCATGAAATTATGTATACAGGGGGTTTCGGGGACGATAAATCGATCTAGCTAGGTTTTATTTTTTTTAAACATCATTTTATGCGCCTTTTTAGATAATGAAAAACTCCTACAATGTCATTAGAATACGATAACTTATTTCGTCACTGTTCTTTAAGTCTAAATGGCTCAGACGGAATATGCTCGCCCTCGGAGTCAACAGGCTCCGGTTCGAATCCTGGTGGTCCTTTTCTTTTTGTTTTTTTTTCTGAGAAAATCTTATACTTAGCGCCTTTTTTGTAGGTCTAAGTAAGTCATCACTTCGTAATTCGTACCTGCCTAAATATCATTTAAAAACCCGAGCAGAGCTCGGTCAACCAGGTACTTGAGTTTAAAACGCCATCATACTAAGAAGAAAAATCTTTATCGATCCATCTAATCAGTATCTTCCTAGCAGCTGTAGTTTGATTTAGAAATATGAAAAACGGCATCAAGTAACTACCCATGGACACGACTGCAACACATAAATGTTTAACTACCATTACCAAATGAATTATTCTAAAAAAATATTTGACTATAGCTATTATAAAGTACTCAGTTAGCTCTATATTTCCATATTTTTAAGTTTTTCATATGTTTATTGGTTCTCAAATGGTAGCATTTTTTACATACTCCCGCTTTTTCGCTTATAACTCGAAACTTGGTTTTGGTAGTTAGAGACATTTTAGCTTGTGGACGGCAGAGCGTGTGTCAGATTTGTCGAAGTTTACGGCGCTTCCTAGTGCTAGTAGATGTACGGGAGCGGCGGTGCCGCCTCGTTACGGCGCCCCACGCCAGAGCCGCAGCGGTATGTGTAAACGAGCCGAACCAGCGCGACGCTAATTCTTGTTTATGAGGAACCTCGCCCCGCATACACCCGATACAAAGCCTCAGAGCAGCCTCCGACAATCGTACCGACGCAACTTGTACACTCAAAACTGTATGGACCACTCCGATCACGATCCATATTTGTAGGCGGCGATAAATCGACATTACGAATAAAATATATTCTGATTCACGATCGCTTCCCGTTTGCGTTAGGCACGACGTATAGTTACGGCCAGTGCATTTTTTGTGTCGACCTCATTAAGCTTTAAGAGTTAATAAAAGTAACGATGGGTATCTTTAAAACGCCAGTGACACAGATTTAGGCGTCGGCATAATATTTCTAATGTACTGCCGCACTCGTATAATATAACCCGAGTTACCGTTCATAGTTTTCTCGTGTAATATTCTGAGAAGTGTAACGGTTCTCGAGGCTCGCACACAAAAACGCTCCAGTTTTATAATAAAGTCGAGTGGTGTCTGGAAGTTTTGTTTTATTACTGTTGAATTTAGATTTTGTCGGTATGTTCTCAGGAATGTCAGTTACCTACTGTCCGCGGGTGTACACGCATCACGTCCGCGTTATGCATATGTGATAAAATGCACCGATGCACGTACCTGATAATACGGAAACCGTTTTTTAAATCCTACACATGCTACATTATAACGCTTTTTATTTCCAAAATTAACCCAATCAGCTCGATTTAGACATAGTCCCATTAATGTGTTCTTTTTTTAAATTGTAATTAAAAAATCTTGACTGTTTAAATACCGACTATGGAATCATAAGTCGTCGCTCCAAGTTCAACGCGCCGTATCATAATCGATAAACCATCTAAAACATTGGCATATTTAGTACTACTAGCGCCCCGCAGTTTCACTCGCGTGGTTCCCGGTCCTGTTTTTTTTTTTTGGATAATAAAATGTGCTATTCCAGATCATTACCTATCTATGTACTACCAAATTTCACCCAGATCGCATTTGTGATTTTTGCGTGAGAGAGTTGACAAACCTTGACATCCATCTTGAATCAAAAACTTAAACTGAAAACTGAAGAAAAAAAACTTGATCTGTACATTCTCGCCGACTTTCCCATTGACATATAACATTAGTAAGATTTCTGTATAATTTACAAAAACACGAACAATAACTAATATTAAACTTGAAATAGTCCGGTTTCCTTTCTGAGTCAAGGTCGCAATTTTGTGTGATAAACCTCAAATTCCACTTCATTTCAACGTCTCCAAAGGCATTAATATTGTAATTATTTTTATCTAAACAACCAACTTCAATTTAAAAATTAAACTCATACACTCAATTTTTTTAATTAAACTTATGATCTGTGTATGACTCCCTAATCTGTGTATATTTAAATATAGATTAGGGAGTAAACGAAAATTTCATCGACTAACACAAATTTTAGTTTTTTGTTGATTCTTTAAAACTGAACTGATTGTTGATTCTTTAAAACTGAGCTGAACCGATTTCGAAAAAATTCAAATGAGAAGAACTACGTTCTTTGAAACAACAAAATAATTATTTCGAAATCGATTCAAGCGTCTTGAAGCAATTGGTGAACTTACAAAAATAATCTGGCGAATAGAGAACATCCTCTTTTTTGAAAGTCTGTTAAATATAGTAGACTCTTTTCTCTTCCGTTTCTGCGTTTATTTTTATCGGCAATTAGTTTGTACTTGACCGCCATCTTGCCTTATGTTAAACAACTTTATGCTTACGAAAGTGGAATTAAAACGTTCCTCGTTCGAGCCTTTGGAACGTCAACCATGAAATAATGTCGCTTTTTCTAGCTGCAAGCAGTCCGATATAAAAAAGGGCAAGGTGGCATTAGATTATGCAGAGCAGCTGCACTCTATCTGAAATGTATCCCATAAACAACGGTGGCGATCTTTAAGTCCTTGAAGTGTTTATCTAACAAGGTTTGCCTTTCTTTTACTTAACCGACGCATCCCAATAATACTCTCTTGCTGGATCGTGTGAATGTACATTACTTCTGTAACTAATAACAGCTATTTCAATTCTAGGTCACCGGTAACAGCAGTAGCGTGGCACCCCCAGTCTGGTCTCCTCGCGTCCGTGGACCGCGGCAAACGCGCTTTGATTTGGGGGGACTTGTGACACTGGGACGCACTGCCCCTGCCGAACCAGACTGAAAAGCTTCTAATGGTAAATATAAAAATATTTGAACCAAAACTTTGTTGAAGAAAGTGGATTTGAAGTTATATTTATTTAGAGAATATCATATGGAGACTGGCATATCGACTGTTAAATTTCACGCTTGACTTATAACACCTTGTTGTATCTGTTTATATTAAAACTTCTGAAATGCCAGAGGTGTCGCAAATTTACTCTATTTCATACATTTTAATGAGATGCGCTAAAAGATGTCCTTGAAAAAAATTCAGCTGCATTTTCAGAAACTTGATTGGTAGTTAGGTACTGATATGTGGATGATTGGCGATAAAGTAGTTCAAATATTGGCTTGGTACAGTTTTACAATCGACACGGCCTCTAAATTGAAACAGAAAAAATACAAACTTTGCCTGGCGCTTCGGTCAAATACTTACCTACATACATCCAAAGACTGTAGAAGTACATATTCTATTACTAGGAATGGGTCAGTGTTTAAGCTAAAACAAACATTTGTGCGTTGATTTAAAAAACGTCAATAATAACCATTTAAAATACCTAAAACAAAAATATCAACATTTAACCAACAATACTTTGTATTTTGTAACTAGAAGTAGACAATATTGTAGAATTTTAGAATATAACGGCCTTTAAAATAAATGATTAATGTCCCTCATGTTTACAACTTCCTCGATCCATCGTCCTATTTGGAATCGGTGTGAAAACAAGACAAATGTGTCCACCATAAATAAGTTGTCTCGGCTATGAGTCACGCCTAATATATTACTTACTACTAAGTCTAGCTTTACGTATTCTTACCCAGACGAAAGGTCAGACGTTCGTTGCCATACAAACACTTAGAATCCTCATTTTCTAGTTATAAGCCTTGCCCATATAGGATTACATCGTAAAAGAGCCGTTTCTATGACACCGTGTCCATAGTTTTGTACGTACTTTACACCTATGACATTGTCTACTTTTAACTGTCTTTTTGTACATTATCATAAATTCGCGGTCGTTTAAGTTTTTTGGTGAATCATTTTGGAACCTCTTTTCTACGAATTACCCGGTTTCATTTGTAAGCTAAGGAGTGTCGTATTAGGTCTCAACGTTTGTGCTTTAATACTAATAAATGTCGTCATAAAATGGCAAATGTGTTTATAATTTAATAGTAAGGATATTTAGACACAACAACGGCTTTATCTGGTGGGTGTCCATTTATAACTGGTACCGTTTTATCCTCCGGTTTATCCGTCTTTAGTTTCATAAAATTGTCATAGACAGCAAACTATATATTATTTATGTTTATGATTTGCTGTATTGAGCCTCACGGCTATGCACACATTGGTCATATTTCCTTATGTTTTTCCGGTCGAAGTATTTTATAACGTTACCACCTGGGAGGCTAGTAAGGAGGTGCGCTTCGAAGGTAAGATCATCAGTTAACATTAGGTTTTTTGATGGTCACGTGTAAAATAATTTCTGAAATTGTTTGTTATAAAAGTAGGTATATTTGAAATATTGCCTTACGTACTACGAGTACATTGTGTAAAAAATATCTTAAGAACGTGTAATAAATTTGTTTTTATCATATTTTGGAAATAAATAATTTATATACCAAAAGTTAGTATAGCTGTTTTATATAGACTGCACTTTGGCGATTGGGCAAAAGAATCGCATGAACAATTACGAACCACGGCTTATCTTTTTCAAACTTCGTGAATAGGAAAATTGTTCCATACTTTGTGGTTAATGTTCGACGAAATCGTACAAAAAGCTTAAAAAAAAGAAACTGTTACTAGTCACCTTTATAGCTACAGATATACCTACTGTTAGGAGTATTAAGCATGTGGGTGACGCGGAGTCAATAGATTTCATCCAACCATAAAGCGCGCGTCTTACAAACAGAGCAAGCCTCAGACGTTACACCGCTACATTAACATGTCGGTGACGCCATACCCTTCCAAAAAGTGATGGTAAAGTACTTTGAAAATATTACCTACAAGTTGTACCCGCCACGCTTCGCTGTGGCACATTATGATGCAAAAATTAGATAAAAACAATCCTTGATGCGGATTATATACCATTGTAAAATGTCAGCTCGATCGGTGCAGAACTTTTTGAATTTTTGAAGCATACACAAACTAACATAACATTTTTATATATAAAGATTGGTGGTCTTTCATTACCTGAATAGATGAGTAACACTTTGCCATCAGTCGGTGTCTTCTCTGCAATTTAAGTTAAGCGCATTGCACTGTAAACAATGTCTATATCCTGTGTAACTTGGATAAGGCGAAGTTGATCATAAGCTCTAATAAACTATTTTCGTACAAAAAATTAAACCGACTTCAAAACCACAAATAGGCACTCAAAAGCGAAAAATAAACTAAAATCATTATTATTAGCGCTACTCACTCATCTATTTGAAGTCGGTGCCAGCCAAATCTAACAGGTAGTGGTTATATACTACTTACCTGTGCCTACATAGTATCAATCTACTAACTTTTTGACCTGACTGGCACCGACTTCAAATACATGAGTGAGTAGCGCTTATAATAATGATTTTAGTTTATTTTTCACTTTTGAGTGCCTATTTGTGGTTTTGAAGTCGGTTTAATTTTTTGTACGAAAATAGTTTATTTTACCCTTTTTAGTGTACAAGAACAAAATTAAAAATTTTGATTAGCCCCCGACTACCTTGGATTTGTTATCTGTACTACATTCTACTAGTCAAGCCCTTTCATTTGATACTCATATTAATTAAGGGAGTTGTGAAAAAAGAAATGTATTTCGGCATTTTGTGGTAGCGGCCATCTTGGATTTGAAATTTGTTATAGTGTATAGTATTCTACTAGTCAAGCCCTTTCATTTGATACCCATATTGAGGTAGGTTGTGAAGAAACATTTTGTCCGCCATTCTGCGAAGGCGGCTATCTTGAATCGACACTAACCAGACATAGCTAAAAACATCCGCTAGGATAATAACCTTGAAATAAAAAAAAAACGCATCGAAATCGGCCCATCCGTTTGAACTCTACTACGGCCACAGCAGACAGACAGACAGACATCGACGTCACTTATAACATCCCGTATTTGGTCGGGGGTTATAAAAACAAGTTTTTATTAAAGCATTTAGACAACTATGTATTGACAGGGTCGAGCTTAACTTTTGTGAAATCTACAACTATGTCATCCAGAAAATTGTACGCAAATTTTAGGTTTTGGTTCATATTTCAAAAACCACTTGACCGATTTCGATAACATTTATATGGGACCATTCGGGAAGCATACCCATCCGAACACAAAAAGAAAATTTTAAATCGGTGCAAAGGTTCTCGAGAAATCAGGTAACACACCTAAAAAAAAACATAGGGGTCGAATTGGTAACCTCCTCCTTTTTTTGGAAGTCGGTTAAAAAATAGTGTGTTCAAATGTCAAAGTTGCGTTCAAACTGAACAATGTCAGTTTAACAATTTTATAACTTTTGATAAAGAACAAACATATTTAACGCGATAGACTGATGGTATGTTATTGTAAACAAGAAGAACCAAGTGCAGGTTCTCACCGCATCCTGCTTACAAAAAGCTCCGCGTACCGCACAACAATTGAAATAGTTGCTATGTACAATTGGCTCTCGGTACAATACCGACAAGTGAAAGCGTGACTCTCGACTTTCATTAAGTTTTTGTTAAGTGTATGTATGGGACGAGCGCGGCCATATTGTCTGGCGACATAATTCACCGGACCCCTGAATAAAGAGCTCCAAATATTTGCTCGATTTTTACTTTCGAACCGAACGCGGTGACTCGATGAAAGTGTTCTAAGTGATCCAAAAAAGAAGGTCTAATGTTCTATTTTGTCGGAGACATACCCTTGTTGTAATGAATGCATTTCTTAAATACACTCTCACTATTCTAATACAAGTAGATCTTCCGCATTCTTTCTGATTTTTTGACACAGTACTCCACATAAATGCCAAATGAGAGCAGAACGTTCCACACAGACAGCGTAGTCAATGATTTCTATAGGATAATTATAGGACATTGTTCTTTACTTAACATACTATGTCTTACGGATATACTTACAATTTCACGGAAATTATCCATTTTCGGAACATGGTATATGCTTAGATCCGTAGTTTAGGTCACCATTGCAAAACATTTGCCAAAAATGTAATCGTGTCACCAATATTTACTTATATTTATATTTTCAGGTAATCAGTAAATTTAGCCAATCTCTATTCTAAAACTGAGAGCAATTACAGTAATCTAACTCTAGGCATGCTACGGGTTCGATAACATTAATGAGAAGAAAGTTTCTTTAGTGAATTTAACATGTTGTATATATGCCATATGACAATTAAATATAGTACGCGCTGTTCCCACTGCTGGAATTCGGGGTATTTTCTCGCAAGGAGAGAATCAAGACTATAATCCACCATGCCGGTCCAGTGCGGGTTGGTGGATGAATTTTGTATTTATGTTTTAATAATTTCTGATTTGTGTTACCTATTGTGTACTCTTTGGATATAGCGGTCTATCTATTTTAAGCTTTTTATTTTACATATTTTATAAGTCGTGAAGAATTGTTCACTCCCGCTTTTGATTTCTTTATTAGGTTGAATTTTAGGAACAATATTTAATCGGTGTACGTTGACGTGATGTCATACAGATAAAACTGTTTAACGTTAACTTTGATAATAACGAATAACATACCTACTTTATCTATATATTGATCAATTAATGGTCAGATAATCACCAACCACTTAGAAATAAAAAAAATACTAAACAAATATCTAAAACAAAATTCAGATTCGTAAAACTCATTTTTAACCGAATACGTAAAAAATACATATTCATAATTCATAAGCATATTAAATACTCCTCATTTGAAACACATTATATCATATCTACAACAATTACTAAATACATTTAAAAATTAAAGTTTTTATTTGTACAGTGTTTTTCTTAACGGCTGTCATATACAGTATTCAAATCCATCGTACAAAGATAGCAAAAAAGTTGTCGGTGGTATATTTTTTGCGAGCAGTAAGTATGGAACTAATGAAAGAGTATTTAGAACGATAATGTCATAGATAGATCTTCGCTATTTATTAAATAAGTATGAAATGTCTGTGCATTCGATCGACACGAGCCAATGTGCCGTGTCCTCGGTTCGGAGATCCATCTATCAGATGTCAAGATGTACACAATACGAGGGTCAAACTGAAAGTTCTTAGAACTGGCCACTTATAAACAATATAATAAAAAAAAATCTTTAATTTGAAAATAGAACTCTTTGCCAATATTACTGAGTATATACTTCATTCATTTGTCATTTGTTTTACGATTTGGCGGCAAATTGAAAATTGTCTGTGTCAACATGAATTTAACACGAGAACATTTTCGTGCAATGATTTTTTATGACTTTAGATGTCATTTAAGTCAACAAGAAAGTTATGATAGACTACGATTGGCCTTTCACGATGAAGCCCCATCTCGTGCGACTGTTTACAACTGGTTTAATGAGTTTAAACGTGGTCGCACTAATCTCACTGATGATTTACGTGAGGGACGGTCTTCTACGGCGACGACTGAAGATAACATCTGTGTTGTGCGGCGTATGATAGAGACTGACAAAAGAGTGACCTATCAGCAGATTCGGACAAGCTTAGGCATCGGTATGAGTCAAGTGCACAAAATCCTACACGAACATTTAGCGGCCAGGAAGCTTTGCGCCCGGTGGATACCTCATAATTTGACTGAGGCTCAAAAACTCCATCGTGTGGATTGGTGCCGTAAAATGATTGAAAGATTTAACGGAGGCGACTGAAATGCTGTGTTCGACATACTAACAGGTGACGAAAGCTGGATTTACTGTTATGATCCTGAAACCAAAAGACAATCTGCTCAGTGGGTGTTTCCTTTCGAGGAGTTGCCAACTAAAGTGAAGAGAGATCGAAGTGCGGGGAAAAAAAATGGTGGCCTCGTTATTTGGAAGGATAGGTCATTTCGCAACAATTGTGTTAGAAGATCAAAAAACAGTTTCTGCAGAATGGTACACTACCAATTGTTTGCCACTTGTCTTGGAAAAAGTTCGAGAGAAACGACCTCGCAGTAGGATCCTCCTTCACCACGACAACGCCTCATCGCACACCGCCAAGCGAACGATCGACTATTTGGCGACATCAAAAACCAGAAATTAATAGAAGATGAGGAAGAAAAAGACTTTAATCAGCTGACTATTATTTAATTAATTTTTTTATTTATAAATTACTAACAAATTGTCTTGCCAGACATATTGCATGCCTCTCGCAGAGGCCAGTTTGTATGGGGCAACTTTTAAAATGTTTTGTATCATCTTATCTCACCTACAAACAGCAATAAAGATTTTTGTATTTGTATTTGTATTTGTCAAACGTTGAATTACTGGGTCACCCGCCGTATAGCCCCGACCTCGTGCCTTGTGATTTTTATTTATTTTCAAAAATTAAAGAAAAACTTAAAGGAAAGCGGTTTATGAATGCTGAAGAAGCGGTGGCTGCGTATCGCGATGCCATTGAAGAGACCCCTAAGGACGAGTGGGCAAAGTGCTTTTCCCAGTGGTTCCATCGCATGCAGCGGTGTATTGACGTGAATGGACAATATTTTGAAAAGATATAATAAAACTAATAACTGGCTAATGTAATCAGTTTTTGATTTTCTAAGAACGTTCAGTTTGACCCTCGTATACTGCAGAATATATCAGATGCTAAGCTTACAAAACTATTGAACTATAGGATTCAAATAAAAATGAAACATAATTTTAAACCAGTTTTTTTTCTTCAGAATTCAGAATTTAACAAAATGTATGTATTTTAACAAAAAAAACATACAACACAATTGAAAACCTCCTCCTTGTTTAAGGCGGTTAAAAATGTATATGAGACCATTAGGGAAATCGATCCTTTCAAACAAATAACCATGTGATATGCAATATGGCAGTCGAGCGGATACCGATTCTATCATAAAACAATAGGTAGCGATTATAAAGTTATGTAGAGTGGAAGTTAACTAGTTATTTTAACTGTATTCACAATGTTTTGTAAATAAATATACTTAAACATGCTTTACGCGCGCGCACTCGTTGTTCACGGCGCTGTCTCACATACATCTATACTAATATTATAAAGCTGAAGAGTTTGTTTGTTTGTTTGTTTGAACGCTAGGATCTCGGGAAGTACTGGTCCGGATTGAAAGATTCTTTTTCTATTGGATAGTCCATTTATCGAGGAAGGCTAGGCTATAGAACATAACGCTACTATTATTAGACGCGGAGCATGAATCAAGAATGTAACAAAATCGGGAAAAAATATTTTGAGAGTTTTCGAACGTTTCGTGCTTTGACATGGCACATGACAGCATGTGTCTAAGATAGCGTCATTGAATATCACAGATTACATACCTCTTGAATATAAAACCTTTGCTAATCTCTGAGTTGGTACGACCAATTTCCGACAGGTGGCGTAGCCGGTATCTGAAGAGGTGTTTTGTTTGAAAGCGATATATATTCTCAGGAATTACTGAACCGATTTCAGTCATTCTTTCACCTTTGTATATGTACGGGATCCTGATGAGTGTATAAATGTACCACGGGCAACGCCGAGGCGGGCATCTAGTACGTCATAAATTGACTAGTAGCAGCAAGTAGCATAATATAAAAGTTCTTGTAGTTCGTTGTTACTTTAATCAGTGTTTTAACAATAGTTAATTTACGACGTATTAAATTAAAACTACTTACTATATCTCATTCAAACCAATGTTCGTTGATCGACATGGCAATGTACATCATACACTTTTTTAATTTTTGTCATTCTCTTATTTTAGAAGTTACAGACAGAAGGGACACACTTTTTACCACTTTGGAAGAGGCCCTCGCGCAAACTATTCAGTTTATAAGAAAAAAATGTTAGAAACCTCAATACCATTTTTATGACCTATCCATAAATAACACACATGTATGGTATCAAAATCTTAATGCGGTTACATCTACTTACCAAGTTTCAATAGTATAGCTCTTATAGTTTCGGAGAAAAGTGGCTGACATACGGACGGACAGACAGACAGACAGACATGACGAATCTATAAGGGTCCCGTATTTTGCCATTTGGCTACGGAACCCTAAAAAAGATGAAGGAAATAGGAAAGCCGTTCTCAATTTATAGCATAACCAGGAGAAATAGGGGTTTATTTTTAAACATAGATAAATGTTCTATTTCAAATTTTTTGTGTACCTACCTACCCGTTGTTAGTATAATTAGCGTTATGGCGTTCTCATTCATTCATAATTTAAGAGCGACGCTCTTGTCGGTGGAGTTCTTTCTATGTACTTCTACACTCCGCCTTCTCCTTGACTTCCTAATACGACACTACATTTATCTTTCCCTTTACTGGGTTCATGTAACTTCTCCTAGGTCTACCTCTCTTCCTCCTCCCTTCTGGCGTTCTAACTGATTAAATTCAGTAAATAAACAACTGACCAATCTATGTTACTGTCGAATAGATGAGCGGTTGCCAATAAGGTTGTCGTTCGATACAACACGAGTGCCAAACGATAAAAAGTAACTTTGCCTCTACATATATGGCTTTGGACATCAATTGCGTTGTAAAATGCCCTATACGAACAAAGACATTCTCAGATAATACGATCAATTTAAGGTAAGACGTTTTGCAAATAAAGTAGGAAATTGTCTTGTGTTTCAGAGAATATTAGAAATTTGCGTTTATATATTCAAGAAAAAGGCATGAAAATTAAATTAGTCATATTAAATTGTAATGTTGTGAAATGTATTAACTAAATTAGAATGAGAACTATCCTACATACCTAGCTACTGTAAAGCCTATGTGCTATTCCAAACTATAATCTAACAGTATTGCAAATTTCAACCCGATATGTTCAGATGTCCCGACGTGATGCTCCATCACTCAAACACACAATCAAACTTTCGAATTTATAATATTAGAGAGTTTAAAGTTTAATATGACAAAAACTTTTTACCGATTCTCTTACTCTAAACATAGCAACTTTTGTAATACGATTAATACGAAACAAAACAATTCCGGCCGTACTTTTTATTTTATTGTATTTTTGATGTTACAACGTCCAATAAATCGATGAACGCCGGCTGTATGCACGAAAAAGTGTCCTGTTATGTCCCGTTACGCTCATTAACGCTTGCGCCGCATCTATCAAGGCTTTGTTATGACTATGATGTTGTCACGTTAAACTATCGTCCGTGAACCAACTGACTTTACAGACATCCAATTTTAATTTTGTTCTCTAAAATGGAATCTACTTTAAATTTAACTACAAGATGTTTCTCGTTAAAATATTCGAAGCTGTGAAGCGACGCTCGAGGCGCACGACGAACCGTTTGTCGCCAAAACGAAGCGGAAAATTTAATACTCCACCTTTGTACGTGATCAGTATCAAGCTTTTTGTTAACCAAGTATTGGCACACTTTCCTGCCCCACGGGAGAACATTTACTACTATCCACCGGCCCATTGTGTCTCTAAGAAATTTTAATTAACCGTTGTGCTTAGAATATCATATTATATTAACTCCTTTTCAATTTATCGATGTCGGACTATAAAACCTTTATGAAGACTGACATAGATCCGCTCTATAGGCGCTTCAATCATCAATCAACGTGAATATACCTACTTGCGCGCGATTTATTAGGTTACGATAAATAATAAAACAACATAACATACAGTAATACAACATTGAATAGCTACCGTTAATGGTTTTTGTGCATAATATCACTTTCTCATTTAATGCATTCATTGTGTATCGTATATCGATTTCAATACGTTATGTGGGACGGCGGTCAGGTGCTATCATATCGGATACGTTATTTATGCAGGTAAATTAAAACACCCTAGAAAGTGTTCATGGTTCGGATTCGTTCCGAAATTTGTTTCATTTGGCGGGTACCGTTGTGTTGCGGCTTGAGGTGGATTCGGCGTAATGACCTGGGCGCGGGCGCGACGCCGGATAGCTCGGCGTCGTCGGCGGCGTCGCTCGATTGTCGCACCAGTCAATCATTCGCGACCGCGGCACCGCACCGCGTCGGCCGACATTCCACCACACCGCACTCACATTTCCAATCATTACTTACAGTCACCGAACGATCAACAAATTACATCTCGTTAAATTCGCATAACTGTACCGCGGCGAACTTGTCGCGAGATAATCAATCACGTGCCGTTTCACCGATACGAATATTTGGGTAAACGAAATTAGTAAACGCTTTTGGGAATCGGATTTTAATGAGGATCCTCTTGACCTTTGGTTTAGTGACACAACTATATGGCCGTGATTAAACGATTGTTGAAGCGTTCTGTTACACTTATTTGTTAGTGTCCATTTGGTGGCAGAGAAGCAATAAAGATACAAATGTGATCATAAATTAGACTTTTATTTTTTCAATTCAATTACCGCACAAACATGCATAAAATTAAATTTCGTGTCAACGAATATAAAAATAACACTAATGGATGTTGATTTGCAAAAAAAAAATCTCATTTGTCATCATTATTTGACTGAAATTGTAAAAATGTAACACTTTCAAGTTTTACTTTCCCAAATGGCAATAAAAAATGTGTAAATAAAAATGTAACGAGGCAACCGTAAACTGTACAGTGGATATTTTTGAGCCTAATTATCGTCTTACATGTCAAATTAAGAGCTAAAAGCTGACAGCGAGAAAATAAATTTGCCATCGGAGTGTGGACCTGACCACCGCATCCGCATTTCGGCACCCGAAAAAAATGACATCAATTTTACCGTAAGGCCGTCTACACATGAGGGATCAATTAAGTGTTACCGTTTTAGGAATAATTATGTTTTTTGTTTGCGATAGTAAGCTGGTAGTTGACACGCAAAGTGCCGGGAAACAGCCGGGGGCGGGCTAATAGCCTCCTGTATTAGCAAATCGCTCTGAGAAATCGCCAACAATGAACACGAAATATGCTCATCGCTGTCCATTCATTAAACTTTTTGCCGATGCTATCTCCTGTTTTCGATGTATGTCAATTCAATCTTTTTATTCGTTTTCGTTGTAAACGGAGCAATTTGCCTTCGGGCGCGACTCATATCATGATTAAATTATTATCTAGAGTAGTTTGTAAGTATGCTATCATTCTACGATTTGCGTGTGTGAACTTTCGAGCTATTTCCGACTATTAGACGCTCATTTAGACGTTTAGACTATAAACTGTATGTGTAAATTCGAAGCACTTAATCTCAATTACTCTGATCTAACGGTACATATAAAGAAATTGAAATGAGACGGCTGGGTGCAAGGAAATAATCTCTTCAAGAATTATACGGAGCTGTACTTACGTTAAGACAAAAATTATACGATAGGACGAACTCAGAAATCTCGAACAAAATAAGATAGACATATTCACTATTGTTTACCACATAAAAACATGACAATACACATTCTTATATCTTGTGTAACAAATGGCTGCATCGCTAAAAACGCTTCCACGCTAGTGAAAGACTATAGCATTTAAAATAATTCCAAAAAAAAATCTACGGTTTCGTGTTACGTGTTGGACTTATAAAAAAACAGATTATTTTTCCCTATATATCTCAAATGAATATGCTAGTAAAGTGGTAACCTACATAAATTTATATAAATAATACGAATAGCGTCGATTTGAATATAATGGTATTTTGTTCACCTAAATTATGTATATGAATATCTCAAAATGTTTTATCTAGGTTATCATTTTCTAGTCCCCGAGCTTCATATAAAAATATTACATGTAATTTATCTTAATATAGTTAAATATCTCTTAGACTTTGGCTATAAATAATCATTACATTATCAAACCTAAATACTAGACTTGAATAAATTGTCATTTATCTACAATCTTCTAATGAAAATAAAATGCCTTTTAAGAATGAACCATTTTTCATTGCAGGCTTCCAAGGACGAAAGCGACGAGATAGAAGGCGATAACGTGGAAGTGTTCGACTTCCTACGCGGTTTCACAACAGACATTCTACATCGGTTCTCCTAACTTATACATCAATGTACTATAAACCAAACGACATTCGCTTGAACAACTCTTTCTATGTTATAGTGTGTAAAGTTTTGTAGGAAATACGAAAGACATTGTATATATTTATCGGCTAATATTAATGTTAGCTTTATAAAGTTTATTTATATGTAAATAATACATTGAATTTCTAAATCGATGAGAGGTGCTAATCAACAAGCCATGACGTTTTTGGGTAAACGAAAAAGCGGCGTTTGCGAAGTCGCAAACACGGATCCATAATGTAGTTTTAATGTTGTTTTGGACTTAACACATTAAAGTACAGGCAACATCAATCATGTCTAACACGCATTTGAGCATAATAATTTGTCACGTTACGAAATGTTATCTTGTGAACTTGTGAATTATTGTAATGTCTTTTTATGGCCAGAGTTTGAATTGTTGTTTGTAATTGGTCTCATTGTTATGTCCATTATTATAACCGCAATAAAATGGTATAGACTTTTTTATTGCTCGCTTTTTATTTTCACTGGAAATTATTGAGAGAGCAATATTAAAGCCACTATTGATTGATATACTCGTACTTTCATACGAATCGGATGTGTAGAATAAAACGGAAAAAATCAACGGAATACATATTTTATGTGAAATTTAGAGCATCGTTAATTTTGTTTGAAAAAAATTTTTTGGATTTATGTGTATCATTGTGCCCATGGCATTGTAATGTATTCGTTATGAAACCATTTAGCGTGGGTTAGTTGTATTTTTTTAAGTAGGAAAGATCTGTGTGTATTTTTAACCAGCAGCAGGTCAGTTTTTGCTTAAAAAGTTTTAATGACCTCAACATTTTGGCTGTGTTGCAACGGTCGTGATCACGATAAGACTAACCGACTGACAAGATTTTTTTATAACACAGCTTTTGCAAAGTGATCAAAACACGAAATAAACATATGTATGTCTATCCGTAGTATTTGAAATAACTGCAAAATTCTAAATTCTGCCAGGCTAAAACAGCTTTAGCCTGGCTCAAGGAGCGCGAGGCTTTAGTAAATCTTGTGAAATTTTCGTGTAAAGTTAATATAAATAGACTTTTCACAAAAGTTTATCGCCACAGAAATGTTTGTGACTGCAAACGAACTCAAAGGACCAAAAAGATTATTTTGCAATGGTAAGTTTTGTTAAATAATATCGATGTTATTTGCAAAGTTATTTCCAATTTCAAACTTAAATAGTTTTTATTTTTGATATTCTGAATTAGTTAACATACGTACGTTACGACAACAGCATTGCAGGTTTAATTGCTAACTTTAATAGTAACATTTTGTACCGCTAATAGCTTCAAAGTAACCGTGGGAACATCTTAACAGCTGTTAACTGGCTAGATGAAACTGTTGCATTTTTCTTTGCAATTATAATGTGAGATGGTTTATAGTGTTGTAGTTTTGACGTTTTGTTTTATTCGCTGGTAAAACTGCGTACATTGTACGCAGTATGGACACGTTCCTATTTCAAGCTGTTTGCTGTGGTTTTCTTTATTGAATTCTTTATCACAACATTTTTGTAACGAGCTAAATGTGTTTTTGAAAGATTTTCTATCGATATTATTGAGTGAAAATTATGGAAGAATTATAAGAAAATCCTTATGCATTGGCTCTAAATAAACTCGTTTTAGTTAAAATTGTCTTTGCAAACGTTTGCTTAAGAAAGGATAAAAGTTAAGTTGAGAAAAAGATCAAAACATTTTTTTATTACAATTAATATTATATTAGTATACCTACTCTTAATAAATAAGTCAGGAAAACTATGTTCTTCAATAGTGAAAAAAATCGGAGTGATAATAAATTGCTAATATCTTTAGAAAAGGTTATGAGTAAGTTTATTATTTTTAGTATATTCAGTAGGTCTTGTACTCTTGTACTCTTTATTGGTCAGTCAAGGTTGACAACTTGGTGGTTGACGAATACATCCGTATGGATCATACTGCGAGTGTAACGCACGGGGTGGGACCACCTGTGCTACCCGGCGTCTCATTAGCAAACAATATGATCATGCGCAGGAGTGCGCCCATTCCTGCGATCAATAAACTGCTCAGCCGATAACGACAGGCCCGCCCTAAGACCGACTCACCGGGCATCGCAAAACGATCAAAACTTATGGACTAAGAGCCCGTTGATGACAGACTATCGTCATTTTTATAAAAGACTAGCAGCGCCCGCGGTTTTGCTCGCGTAGCTCCCGATCCTGTTATGTTCCCGGGATAAAATGTGTGTGTTATTCCGGAGCATTATCTATCTATGTGCCAAATTTAATCCATTTCCCTTTAGTATTTTTTGCGTGATAGAGCAAGAAACAAACATTCTTACAAACTTTCGCGTTCAGCCATTCCGTCGTAACAGAGGAATAAACATCCAAACTTTTGGATTGGTGGACAATTCACACAACACCATCTGACCTCAAACTAAGCTTATAAGCTTGTAAGATGGCAGCCAGATAGGTGATATAATACTTATATAGTTATAAATACATACTTATTATACATAGAAACACACACACACAGTACAAATACTTGAATTCATCACACAAATATTTGCACTGGGTGGGAATCGAACCCACGACCCTCGGCTTCGCAGGCAGAGTTACTACCCACTAAGCCACGAGGCATTAGTAGGAAGTTGTATTTAAATTAAGAAATAAGCCGTTAGAAAATGGCGCTAGTGTCGTATTACTACTACACTGCTTTTTGTATTAATATTGTTAGTTTCGTTGTAGTTGTTATATACAACAGGTCCGTTTAAACGCGACGGTAATAAAGGATACAGCAATGCAATTTATATTAAAGTGGTTAGTTTAATTCATTTCGAATCCAAAATTCGAGACTGGGACCGCACCTCTCCCTACCTGTATTTGGAATCGGACGATAACAAGCTTTCAGCTTCTATAAAAACAAAGTCTGACAGCCACAGACTCCTACTCTATAACACTTCTCCATAATTGAATATCAAAATGTCACGATCATGATAAATTTCCGACCACATTCTTGGCCGTAAATTTGCATAACTTTGTCGTAGTGCTAAATAAAACAAGGACTAAAATTAGTCCAACGTTGTAATTAGGCAACGTTGTTGTGGAAAATCGAGAGCTTAAGAATACGTTAACGAGTTGAGTCCTATTAAAAGCCTGGAGACCTATTAAAAGAACAAAAAAAAGTTTAGTTAGTAATGAATGAATATAAACACTACTGGACCCGTTAAAAGCACTAAAAACGCTATATTATCAATAAGTAAGCAATATGGTTGATCGAAGTAAATTAGGGATCTCTACGTAGTTTAAGTCCATTAATGTAACTCAAAGTTTAAATAAAACTCCTTAAATCGCGTGCGCTGCCAAAACTATTAATGAAACCTATAACAAAATAATATACTCTTTTCACCACTTTGTGAAATACATCATGAACTAGAATTACTCGCGTTACATTTACAGTAGTAATTAATATCTGTAACGAAAACGGTTAGTAAATTTCACAATACACTTGATACTTACGATGATATTGACAATGATAATTACGATAGTTTTCTTCTAATAAACGAAATGTTTGATTTTAATACATAAACGTAGATGCGAAGTCAGAATTGGCGGTTAGTGTTGAATAAAATAACAATTTCAATTAACATGAACCTATGATTAGGCAACCCTAAAATGGAAGAGTGATGCGATCGCCGCGGGCGACGATCCATAATCCTGTGACGTTTGTTTTGACAGCTACGCTCCGCCGCTCACTACCACACTTGGTTTTTACCACAGATTTATTCGACAGGTCGATGAACCCACGTCACTCATCACGCTATATTCTCACACGTAATTACACACCGCTTAATTACTCGAAACTGCTGTGGCGACGGGACCCAATCGAAAAAAAAAACGAAAAAAAACCGCTAATCCGGCGCCGCTCTTATAATATTACGCTTCGTTAACCGTCGCGTATGTACGACCAAATTATCTATTCCGTTTTGCAGGGGAGCCGTTGTTGTGTTTTCTGAACAAAAGGAATGATCGAGTCTCGAACATTTTTGGCGAATGGCCACATCGTAAGATCGGTCATGATAATAATAGCCGGTCGCCTACGTACGTTCTGCATATTTTTAATACAGGCGCCTTGTCTCTCTACAAAGTAATATTCTTGCCAAATTACCATGTACAATAAGTGATAACGCGGAAACAACTATGCTAAACCGAAACTATTATACTTATATGATAGCCAAGCGTAACCCAATCAGCGATCGATAAATATAACTTTTGTAAAGACCAATTAGTATAAATTATCGATATCGATTTAAGTTTGTTTTAACTGTATTCTGTTTTGTATACATAAATAAATCCAACCCTGAATTCGTCAAGGATTGATCAATGTTAATTGTTGTCTAACATAGTGAGTATAGAGTCCAAATAGGCTTGTTTTGTACTTTTGCATCCCGAATTCATACTCATATACTCATTCTTGATATTAATGCTCTGAATGAGAAGAGCCACTAGACCCTATTATGAAACTTCAATGAAACTAAACTATTGGCTAAGTACATAACCTGACGTTTCCATCCGTTAACGTCCTGTAAACGCTACCAAATATATTAAGAATTAAAATACTGCCGGATTTATAATAGAGGTAAAAAGAACAGGATAAAGCAATCTTTCATATATGTTTGCTAGTTTATGAGGCGGTAACGTATACCTACGTTATTATTCGTACTTTCTACTTTATTGAAAACTATAAAACTGCTTTAAATACCGCTTTTATTGTTAAAGGGACTGTATAAAAACTAGTTTAATGGATACTAATGGAAAATTGATGTCAGATGAAGGATATTTGTTGCTCAATCACGTCGCAACAACTAGACAGATCGAGTTGAAATAATGTAAAACAAAAAGATTAAAGTCTGAAATAACTCAGAGGCTACTTTATATCCCGCAAGTTTCTGAAATCATATGGAAATTATCCTATTCGGAAGTATTCGCGGACAAAACCTCGGGAAAATGGTTGTCTTATTTATTTATTGCTTGCATGTTACGTGCTACTTCGTTTTGAAATTATGTAGGTACTGAATTTATGAATGTACTATTTATTCCTTCAGGATTAATGATTTTCTGTTCGGGATATAAAGTAACGTCTATACCTACTATTTCGCACCATGGTCTACCTGAATATATTTATTTCAATCAAATGCATGTAACCATATGGTCGCTGCGACCAATCTATCGATCTAAACGTCCATACTACGTTTTTTTTTTTTTTTTTTTTTTTTTTAAATTATCCACTCCACAGACTCCGGGGTCCGTGATCTTTGTCATTACAATAATCTTTTTTTTTTACACATTTCTTGGATAAGGAGAAGAGGAAAATAGAAGGGATTTGGGATTTACCACGTTTCCATACTACGTTTATTGAAACATTATTATAATAGTAGTGTTATGTATTTCTTTTGTATCGATGTTGGGCACAGGCCTTGTGTTAGATTTTCCGTTGTTCTTCGATGTTTTCTTGCTGCTTCTCCTTAGTTTGCCGCGTCGTTAGCGATCTGGCTTCTAATGGGTAGTAATTTTGATCTTACGCTAATCGACAGATGTGTCCTGAATATGATATCTTAACTGTTTTTTCATATTCCCAAAAAATAGGTACCTACATCTCTAAATAAAAAAACATATCTTAAGAAAGTAATCTATGTCGTTTCGCAATAAGAGTCTAGTATCAAGTTAACGATGTTAAAGTTACAAATGTTTGACCTTAAAAATAATGATGTATCTAGAACTAAAAACTAGTCACTTTTATCGATGACGTTTGAATACGCGCGTCGATAGTCGATGTGATAAATATTTTATTGATAAAAGTTTGCATTTAGCGGTATATGGCATGGTTTATTAAGTAGGTAGGTTTAGAAAAAAATATGTATTGCATGTATAATGTATAAAATGCAAATGAGTCAGAATGTAGGTTAAATATGTTCTTGTGTTTGTAAAAGGATGAATTTAGGTAAACGATGCCAAAATAATAGCTTGGATATTTTATGTGTGGGTTGGATTTGAAGTCAAGAGGTTGTTTTTTTTTGTATACCTAGAAAGTGAGCACAAAAGCAGCTATATGTTATTTTTAGTTTATGCTAACATAAAGCTATTTCTGACACACCTTTAGTTTATGCGTCTATGTATACGTACACTTATCTAGTTATAACTACTAAATACTAACGTTGTAAAATGTCGTATACTCCATACCTGACATAAAAGCTAAGACAAATATTACATCGAGAAGCAGTGGCGGATTAGCGGCCTAGTAAGGGTAGCTAAGGGCCGCCTCACTTTTTGACTACAAAAACCGACTTCCTGATTTTATTATATCAATTTAGTGGCTGAGACCCCGAAAAATGGTGATGACGCGGTATCATCCACGCTTCCCAAAATATTGCATGATAACAGCTCTACATCTAAAAATACATGTATTTATCACACAACACCAACTTGGCCCAAATTAAGCAAAGCTTTGGGAGCCAATCTAACGCACGATTTACGGCTTCGCAGGCAGACTTACTACCAACGTACCAACTCAGCCACTAGGCTGGCTAATATTATAGAGTTTAATGGAGAGATGGTAGCGAGGCCTTTACACTGCTATGGAACTGCAATGGCTGATAATAATAATGTAGTAGTGGTTATTGGTCTAGGTTAATCCGTCGCTATCGAGAAGCAATCACGATTCAAAATTTTGACATCTTAAAATATCATAATTTTACAAAATTTAACATGAGTCGTCATTGGTCGTACAACGTTGCTGCTTACCTTTTATCTCGGGCAGTGGAATAGACTTTAAGTTTGATTGAGTCTGCAATAATCGATTGCCGAGGCTTCGAAGCGATTGCGTGAAAATGATGTGCCTTCTGTAGCTACTAAGCTAGTATTTATGTATAGTTTTCGAATATAACTCTAATATTATATAAGTTGTTTGAAGTCGCTCCGCTATTCCAATTTTGTGTGTAAAATTAAGCGTTATAAACGTTATGCAGTAATATTCTTGTAAATAAAATAAATGAGAAGTAAAAACACATGTTTTACAGACTTTGTTAAGACTGTTGTCATATGTTTTAGGGACGAAAACTAAGGCATCACCAATGTATGATACTCAAAATGTAATAAAATAACTAAAAGCGGTCAGCCTTTTATTTAAAAACAAAAGAAAGTACTTTTTAATTTTACATAAAAAAGCTAAAAAGCGGGTCGTTGTAAGCATAATAATAGTTTTAAATCGATACCTTACCAACAATTTCATATTTTTATACGAAGACTTATATATCGTATAGTACAAGAATAATTGGTCAGTCACTTTGTAAAAAATGTCCTACATTCGTCATTTTATTCTGCGAATTGTATATTCAATACGAAATAAATATATGTTATTAAGAGTGAGTAGTTTCATTATCTTAATCGAATTAATTTTTTTTGTTTCACGTCTTGCGGTTCATTGTTCGGGAGTTCGCTTTCAATGCAATGTATGATTAAGTTCGCATATTCATTGAAGTTGTCAATTTAAGATTCATTTGTAGAGGAGAGTGGACCGTTATGTGTGATTTATTCAGGTGGTTATTAAGGTGGCTATTACTAGAGAGTGCGGTCGTCACCCAGTGACCCGACGTTTCTCCAATTAAGCCACCTCCTGAGGAACTGTACCTATCATTCATACCTCCTGAGGAACTGTATCATTCATTCCATGTATGAGGTTACGCAGCGTGTACCGTTGCCAAAAGATAAAATATATTGTTGGACATTCCTCACAGAGCACTAACTAGCCCTAAGCTAACAAAGCTTGTGCTATTGGCGGCAGACAGCTGCTATCCTAACGATATTATAAATGAGAAAGTTTGGATATTCGTTGCTCATCACATCGGAACGATTCTTTCGATTTCGATTCGATTATAGTCCGGAATAGGCTAATAATAGGGAATAGGAAATAGGCTAATTTTTTATAACGGGTCCGGGAACTACGTGGTAAAACCCCGGGGCACTGCTAGCTTATATATTATAATGATAATGATGATTAGACCGCATCGTCGCATCGTTTGCTATCTATCCCCTCTTTATGGATAACCTTGCTTATATTTACAATATACATGAGCACCTGTCTTCATACTTACCTACATCGCAAATTTTATTATTTTATATTATGTCTGATGTGTCGACGTGTTTAACTTCAAATGAACTCAAAAACAAAAGACGAAATTGAGGACAAAGTCAAGCATTTGTAATACAGATTAGCTTGTGATTTAACAGACTTCCGGGAAGAAGAGGGTGTCGTTATTTTTACAGTAAGGTAAAAAGCATCAAAACCGATTCAGCAGTAATTTTAACGTAACCCTTCTTCAAGAGATAAATAGGTGTTGGTCAAAATCAACTAGCCGGGACGAATGGAAATTTTAATAGACCGTTAAAGCTAGATAAATCTAAGCTGGCCTTTAGCACGGGACATTTATCGCTGCGATATGGTGATTGTATCCATAGAGCCTTGTTCATCATTGATCACTGCACGAGGCTTTTGAATACGATTAGTCATTTCATAGACGAGTTTCTAGGGTCGATGACGTTGGTGGGAGGGAAGTCTTGGGTGATGTCTCTGACAATACCTACACACATAAAAGTCTTATTACTGACTTCATGTGTAGAGTCAGGTAATGATATAACCAGGGTTATTAGCCTCGTCAACCAAGATTTCCAAACCGCAAACATTCTCCCACATCGGTCAGCTTTAGAAATGTCATTCAAAACGCTGGCTCATATCTAATATGAACTGAAAAAGCTTTACTTAATGTGTGTCTTTGCTAAATACCCAAAAGTCAAAGATTTCACTCAACAGCAGTAAAACTTCTACTCATTTACATACTCAGCCTACTTATTGTTCCTACTGCTGGGAGTCAGGGCTTTTTTTCAATCGAAGATATTCAGGTTGACAAATGGCACAAGACACTCAAAAATTCTTCATTAGAACAATATTTGGATTCAGATTTCTTGGGGTATTTTCTTTCACTATCAAAACCAGTGGTAATGTCAAACATGTATTGTAGAAGTAGGTACATCTGCATCTTCACTTGCAAATGTACTCAGAGGTGCAAATAGGGTACGAACGTATGACCTGACGCTTATAAAATGTAGCTGTTTCACCGCTATATAAGCTACCACGACTTTTATCAGAACGCCCAAATTGTCTAGCTTGATCCTTGAAGAACATTGTGAATGTCGTCTTCCCTGTCTTGTTTAGAGCGTTATTATTCAAAATGGACTGTCTGTAAATCTAGTAAATGGGCCTGGAGATGTATTATGCAAACATCAAATTGCTAGAAGCTATCTCCAACGTCATTACGGACCCCGCCCACGTGAACAACAGGTGTGTTTGAGTCATTAGTTTATTTTATCAAGATAGGATCTTGACGGATGTAAGCAACGAACATTACAATGGACTGGATGTTCCCTCTAATGGACACACCAATATCATCGGACTGCCCCACACTCGCCGACACCTATTGATGGACTCAGAAACCGATACGCAAAACAAAGTAACAGTATTCGCTCATCGTTTGTACTTATTAGCTTTTTTGTACGGACAAAAAGCTAACGCGAACTTATTACGGCCGACAAATTGGAAATGGGATCGTAATTACGGCAAATTAGGTGTGCAATATTTAGATAGTGGAGAGGTCACACAGATGATTGACTCGTTGGAGTGCGGTGCCTAGATTGCCTGACCGAGACGCATGACCTAGAGAGAGTCGACAAACACTGAATTGCCGCTCGCTTTGAGGACTCTCAACCGCGTTACGGTCAAAGCCAATATGAGATCGACCACAACCTACATCAACCTTGCACTTGAGCGTTCCCAAATGGAAAAATAACTCGATCTGAGCGGAAACAATAGCACCTACGTGCGAAATTGATTGCAAATTAATGTAATCCGTTACATGCCCGAGAAAGGTTTTGTTGACTCCGTAACACGGTTGGTGCTTGCAATGAATACATAAAAACATCGAGTTTTCGAGAACGACTACAAAGTGCATTCTAACCAGAACTGGTTGAAATAGATTCTTGTGAAGTTGCCTTAATTAAAAACCATTAGAAAAATTATCATAACTATCTTCTTTTTCAAAGGAGTTAATTTATCAATGACTGTACACAATTCGTTGCAATGTAGGATGCAAACCAGGGCCTAGTGTTGAATTCCGATCTAACGAAAGATCGGAATGTACGTGATGTGAACGTAACTAGACATTTATCAACAAGTTTGAAATAAGTTATTTTCTGAATGCATAAGCAGTCCACTAAATGTTCTCACTTCTGAGAAACGGGGTCTTCTCTCGCAAGGAGAGAGTCAAGGCCATAATCCACCACGCTGGCCAAGTGCGGGTTGGTGGATAACACATGACCTCGAAAGATTCTAAGTAGACGTCGGTTTTCTCACGATGTGTTCCTCCACTGTTTAATAGTATAGATTAATGCAATTGACGTCAATAGAACCTTAGATTTGTCATTTGGATAAAACATGTTCAAATGACGTTATGCAGGCTAGATGGCGCCTGCAATAAATTATAATATTTCGGAATCTATTTTTTGTCTCGTTTGAAAACTGCTCATTGGACTGCAATGTATATGTCAATAGCAGATTTTTACCTACAGATCGCCATGCAGTGACCTGAAAATTGAAAACTGGGTAAAAATCACTTACCCACTACACAACGGGGGCAGAGTCTTGGTTTTGTTATTTCTAAAATTAAACATGTTCGACGTGTAACGGTTAAGTTAGAGCCCGGAGCCAATGGCGGGTGCCTCAATTAATTATTGGGTACTTTTCGAATATTTCCACTGTAACTCGAGGCGTCTCGCCTAATTAGAATCTTTCACAGACAAACAGCAGTTACTAGCGTGGGTTTGGGGTAACGGTCTACTTATTAGACACATTTGGTCGATTGATTTATCTTGTAACTACACCGAGCTATAAAAACTCATGGCAGGAGATGGACAGTGTCAGGTAGGTACATTTTGACAGTCACAAATAATGCTTCTGTAACTATTCTGAGAAGCCAAAGATAATAGAAGTTGAAGTAACTATTCTGGAACTAGCCCAGTTTCATTGGTATAGTATTATAACTACCGCATGATTTGGCAACAGAATAATATTTTTGTTTCAAATAAAAATGTGTGAAATCAAAATAAGTAATTTCCAACTAATTGTATGTAAACCCTACCAAGGCAAGGTTTCCCCGCGTAGCGTTCCGTTATTTTCCCGCGATAAATAAATAGCAGCCTATGTGATATTGTATAATTATGTTTACCTAGTCTTACCTTGATCAAAACTACAACTCGAACCGTTCAGCCGTTCCGACGTGATTGAGCAAAAAACATCTAAATTTTAGCTTGACCTGGTATACCTATCTTTTTTATAATATGGAGTGACGAGACGAGCAGGACATGTGCCTGATGGTATACAACATGCCTGCCACATAACAGTACAGCGACACGCAGCTATTGGATCATGAAGAGATCGTCTGCAGAAATTAACTGATCTGAATCCAAAAGCGCACCATAAACACAAAATTGTATTTCCTAAGTGCAGACTTCAGAAAACAAATAACTCTTTCAAATGTAATGGTATTCGCTTCTATAATGCAATCCCTGTACAAGTGGAAGGCCTCAATGAAACCAAGTTTAAAAATGAAATAAAAAGCTACCTATTGAGCAAGGCATATTATAATATAGACGACTTTGTTAAAGATAGTAACGTATGGAAGAGAAATGTGTCGAAATTAGAATCTTGTAATAAGGTAAAATAATAGATTTTTT
>JADLOZ010000494.1:0-75000 GCA_017562165.1 Ectropis grisescens | reverse complement strand
CCTCTTGAATTATAATTCCCTTGCTGATCAAATTTGTTTCTAAATCTAAGATGGTACGACCAATTTCCGACAGGTGGCGTAGCAGGTAGCTGAAGAGGTGTTTTGTTTAAAAGCGAAATTCTCAGGAATGACTGAACCGATTTCAGTCATTCTTTCACCGTTATATATTTACGGGATCCTGATGAGTGATATATAATGTACCACGGGCAACACCGGGGTGGTCATCTAGTAAATACAAGCGGTCCGACTCGGCTTCACCCGTGGCACATAAAATATAGCCTATCTATAGCACCCAGCATAGCACCCACCCATATCACGTAGATTTCCATCGGTGAAATAATTTTTGAAATCGGTCCGGTAATTCCTTAAATTACTTGGAAAAGAGATAGGTCATCTTATGACCACGAATGACGAGCGCAGTGTATAGACTGCGTGGTACTGTAATGTTATGAGCAGTGTTATTTGCTATTAGGCACAGTTTTTGATCGTCCTGTCGCGTCACTCGATCTTATAAAAAAAAAGTCTAAATATTAATAATTAAAAATACATCTAATTACGCATCACGTTGTTTGTCCGCGATGGAATGAATGAATGAATGAATGAATGAATGAAAATTCTTTATTGTTCACACCATAAAAGATACATAAAATTTAGGAAAACAGTAAAAGTAGGAATGCTCAACTACTTAACCGATTTTAATCAAATTTGTACACCGCGTGCAGTTTGATCCAACTTGAAAGATAGGATAGTTTTTATTTCGATTATCTTAACATATATAAATTACGCGTCACGTTGTTTGTCCGCGATGGACTGCTAAACTACTTAACCGATTTTAATCAAATTTTCACACCGTGTGCAGTTAAATCCAACTGCTAAGGTTGGATAGTTTTTTATTTCGATGAATAATCTTTATATGACAGTATCCGAGTGAAGCCGGAACGGGCGCTAGTTGATAGTATTTACATGACAATGTCTGAGGGAAGCTGGAACGGCCGCTAGTAAGTTTATGTTTATAAATAGAAAGCGTAGTTCACCAAAGTGACGCCGGGCACTATGAGCTAGTATACGATAAAAATAACATTCGTATGTTATCCGGAAGTAATATTAAACGTTACACGTGTTTATAAATGAACGACGTCTTGTTGACGAGCTTTTCATTTCATCGAATTTTAAAAAGATATTTGTAAGAACTTCTGAGCAAAATAACATTAATCCATTCTATGAGATGTTATCAACATTAAAAGGAATACTCCATTGAAATGTATTTTCATAATGTAGATTCACGAAGGCAATCGGTACAGCTCTACTGCCAATCTTATATTTGTCTATTGCGAACGAAATGCTATCCTTTTCATCTACATATGATATGAAAGGGACAGGAATAGGTTTGAATTCAATGGAATTTCAGCGTAGGGAGGCTTTATAGGAGGCACCCGGATAGAAAATGCGCGCGCATCAGTTTCAGGGCGCAGGACAACATTTCAGCACATGATACGAACGTCTAGAAATGACTTGTAAACAAATTAAAAGTTGTGGCGTAAACATACTGAAATTAATATTATATTTACATTGCAAAGGGTTCTCTTTGCCAACGGTTTCAGTAACGTTACAGCTTCATTGGATTTAAATGAATTGTAGAACAAATTTATATGAAATAATTAGAGTATTGACAGAAGCAAGTGAATTGAATGAGATAGCACGAGACGGTTGCAGTCTATTTGGACACATCGGTTCCTAAACTTACACTGTCTTTTGTTATTTTCGGAAATGGTTAAATGTTCACACTATACACTGTTTGTACTTGTTTGTCACTTTGATCTATTAGAGGGTTTGTTTCCTTCAATGACGAATTGTTGGTTAGGTGGGATGGGGTTTTTAGCTGGTATGAGGTAATGATTGCATATTAATGTCAGTTAATAGAATAACTGGAAAAGTGTTTCTATTCTCTTAATGAACTCCGTAAATATGTCCTAGAAATTTATAGATCCTGAAATCGAAGAATAGTTTTAGATTTTAAGCCACGAGTCAAAAACTTTAAATATTACTGATAGCAACAAGCCTTCAAGAGAATTACGATAAATACGTACCTACCTAATCATATTGGTAACAGTAAATTTCGATGTAGAGTTCATGTTTTAGTCAATTAGTTCAGAATTTAATTCAATTGATTCTAATGACATTTCATTTATAAGATAATGTAATAGTAATTAGAACACACTTTAAGAATACTAAATTTTCGACATAGTTTTTGGTGAAGTCACTTCTAGTAAATCAGAAGTCTACGCACACTTAACTTGCCGATAGAGGCCGTGTCTACGGCACTTCAGGTTTTGCCGGCGTCCCTCACGGAACGCACCCCTTGGCTAAAATCTGTCACACCATCATTGTAACCAGTTCCTCACATATTTACAAGTAAAAGTGTCTCTCGATCACCAGCGAGGTAAGTCGCTTTGAATACTAACAATGCACTAGCAAGGCTTCAACCATACCTCGAACATTCTAGTCCTCCGTTCGATACTCGTATCACAAGAAAAAAGTAAATACACTTAGTTATTCCATCGATCGCATTCACGCTAATCAATCATCTGCTATATCAGTCCAATTAGTGCGTACTTTCAATTTCAAAAATAAGAATTACGTCCCGATATTGAAGAGAAAACGCCTGTCAATTTGTAAAATGGCACGAGCCGTTTCCAGCGTCTTGTCTAGACTAGACATGACATAATACTTGATTGGAGATAATAGTCGTATCTACATTTATACTGGACCCTCATGTGCTGAATTAGCCTATTATTATTTACACAATAATAGGAACATCACGTCACAGATATCAGGCCAATTAATGTAGTCATATCAGATAAGATTCCTATTAACATCTATCAGCGTAATTGGTTTCGAAGGCTGTTCAAATTAGCTTTCTAGTTGCCACCTACATGATTTTATTCTTTAGCGTCGTTATGGGTACTTGAAGTGATGTTTTCTAACCTCCTACACGTAAAAAATAAGTATTAATCAAACGCTTCTCGGTATAGAAAGTGAAACATTACAAGCCGGGACGATAATGTGGTAGGATTGATCTTTGTTGCGTTGTTTTGTTTCTGAGAAGCTCAGTCGACATGTCACAGTTTCGAATAAAAAGATGGGAGCCAATTTGAGAAGTGAGTCAATACTCAGAATGAGAAAAGGATTATTTTATGTGCTGATTTCTTGAGATTGAATTAGACATTGCTTTGTGTCACCTTAATTTTGTGACCTCTGGTCTTGACACAAACTTTATATGTAGGTATGTATGTAAGTATTCGTGAAGTCTAACTCCAAATGAACTCTACCACAACGTTAAATATGATAAGAGTACTTACATCTTACAAAATACTCGTTAGAATTGTTTTATGAAATGTGTTCTAAAAGATACTACTTAAATTTTTTCCCCTAACCATTTTTTTTACTTTTCAACAACACAGGCCTGAAGACATGAAAATATACAAGAGCATACCTATAATATGCGTAATTGTTGGTCATTAGATATTATCTGATCTCAGTTTTGCCGTTTAAAATCAATATAAGACATTTCAAACACCCAAATGAGTATTTAACCCTCATTACTTTGTTATTGTGGAAAAGTAGGACAGTCCAATAAACATACTTTCATATTTATTGGATTAGGTTGAGATTGCTACAAGATAAATAATAATACACGCACATAAGTGACACAAAATGATTGCCCACAAAAGTGATTGACATAAAAATTACCTAAATTCTTCTTTCAGTGATATTATGTATTTACGTAAAGCCTTGTATCTAACGAGATACAATTTTTATTCGTGACTCAGCTAACCTGTGTGAGTCAGAGGTGTTTCCATGCTGACTTGTATGTTCTCGCTTTTTCCCACGTTTTCTCCAAATGGAATAAGTTGGAAAGTTTTGATATAAACAATATGTGATTATAGCTAACAATACAACATTATGTTTGGTTATCTTATTGTCTTTGTGATCTGAATATATGTTTTTACGACGTTAGTTAGATAAGTAGAACAAACAGTCACTAACACTTTTATTTGTTTAGTTTGTGGTCTGATGTACGATAGTTGATATTAAATTATTACTGTTTAGTAGTTACATTTTTAAATACCTAATATTAGACTCGCTTAATGATAAATGTATAAATACTAGCTGCGCTCTGCGGTTTCTCCGCGTAGTACCCGTTCCCGTTATTTTGCCGGAATAAAAAGTAAGCCTGTGTTCTTTCAGACTATAATAATCTACGTACATTCCAAATTTCAGCCCGATCTGTTCATAAGTTACGACGTGATTGAGCAACAAACATCCATACATTGTCATTTATAATATTAATAGGATGGGCGCGGGCTAACTATAAGTATCATTGCCTAGTGCCCATTCACCCCAGGGGAATTTCAAGAATCTATAAATCATACAGTATTCTCTAGATAACGCAGCGCAATACAATCTAGGCGATGTTGACAATTCCTGTTAAAATAACTGCTAAATGCTGCTATAGGCAGGCGTATTACTTACCATCAGGTGCATTTCTAAAGGAATAATAGAAATCCTTGCGAAGATAATAAGAGGTCGTTCTATTTATTCTTAAAGTTTTAAAGTTATCTATTCAACGTTACCCTGATTATATTAGTATATGTTTATACACATAATTCAATATTTAATTTCGATTTACGGGGAATTATTTTGACATAAAAATAAACAAAAGAGCAAGTAAATATGAACAACAAACATTAACAAATCCTAACCTGAGCTCAATGTTCTTGTACATGTTTACCTAAAAACTATGAGTAGTATTCATTACAAAATTTTAAAGACCTGAATGCCATGAAATGTCACTTATACTTAGATTGAATAAGGTCAAAATGTAATTATTGTATTACGAGTTAATTTACTAGTAGTTACTCGTAGTTAGTGTGATGTTGTTGACCTGTTTTACTAAAGCTATAAATGTGGTAGTATTAGTATGTCAATGTGTTTTGAGACTAATTGGAACATTATTTCGGAAGCTACATTTCTTATTTTGCTTATTTATCACAGGGTTTTTTAAATTTATGACCTAGACATGAGTGTGCGTAATATTATTAAACAACTCTAATCTCGCGAAAACATTGGAGAGTGGGATTATTAGATGACGTCAGCTATCTGAATAAAATGTAAACAACAAATTATTAATCTTAATTTAAATTTAATTACTGATTTTTAATACATTAGCAAATACAAGGAACTGATTATAGATAACGTTAGTCAGCTGCAAAGGCGAATTTGAACTTTAAATGCATTGCTATCCTAACTTAAAATTACACGTAGTAAAGATTATTGAATACATACGAATTGTCTTTCACATAATTAGGTACACAATCAAATCACCAACAAAAACGCCCGACTTAACAATTAATATCACTGATGCGTCTAAAACCACAGTTATTAAACTTTTGACACTTTAGGTAAATGTTTTGACGTGAATTAAAAGTCCATTCGTTCACTGAACCGCTGAGGAATTCAGCCTGGAGGGGTCACGTTGGGTCGAAATATTCCCATTTCAACAATTACGTAGTTCTTCCATAATGCCAGCCGTATATTTATACGTCTCAGAAAGTCCGTCATGGAACAAAATGGCAAGTTGCCATTTGAAATATACAGTATTTTTGTGCTAGTACTGAGAGAGGGAGGCTACCCTATTCTTTGTGGGAAGAATTCCGATTGTGACCGGGTTTTCGGGGGCGGTGTTGCGGGGATTTCGTGTTGAGGTTTCAGCAGCCAGGGACTTGTGGATCCTGGAGGTGATGAGATGCTGTCGCTCCGCTTCTGACCGCCGCCTGACGGCGTCAGATGTAGTTGAGGCAGCTGAGCCTTCGGGCACACGGGAGGCCTCTCTGCTTTAGGCTGCATGTTTGCTGTAAAGAAAACAAGAAATTAGAGACAAGTCACGATCAAAACGTACTCGTTATTTGGTTGGGACAGCTTTATCTACTAATTTTCTATCAGAAAAATGTCATCTGAAGTTTTTCTTTTACATAATAAACAATCACAACACTTACTTTCTTTCAAGCTGATATTTTGTAATCTAGACGAGATGTTATCTTCGCGGTCGAAAAACATTAATGTTTATTATGATGCTTGCAGCACGGCGGTGTATCGTTGAATGTCTTATGTTTAGATTGGCCACTCGGTTTTATATACCTTCTGAGTCATTTGGCAAGAGCGCTCTCTATACCCGACCACGTCACTACGACTGACGCTCAGTACTAAATGACGCTAGAGCGGTTTCAATGCAATACAACTATACGTCAAATCAAAACTAGTTATACCTAATTCCGTCTGGAAATATACGCTTTATATCCCTTATCAGCATGGAAATAGAACTTTATAATTCAATACTTACATAGGTAACTGCGTCATCAATTGCATGAACAAATGATAGCTGATTTGTTAATGAGGGCTTCGATATTATAATTAAACTTGGTAGAATGTCACGAGACTGTAACCTGCGTAAATAGGTAATCTAAAGTGGTAAAATTTTATGACTATACTTACAATTTTATCAATGTTTGATAAGAGTTTTAAAAACTTAGACGCGTGTATACGGTCACGTTATCTTTTTCAAAGGTAGGAATTTCCCAGGGAGATAGATTTTCCAAGGAAACAGGAGATTAATCGTGAGAATTAGTAATATGCTCTGGAGTTAACAATGGCAATTAAGAGGTAAAAAACCACTAATCGTTGACCTACGCAATCCATGGTTTTACCCACAAAAAGTCGTAGTTGAAAACATTTGAGCGAAGCATGTGAAAAGTTCTAATTAAAAAATCGGAAATTAATTACCCGCCTTTTCATGTTCTAAATGTGTTTTCGAGTGCTGCGGTATTACATTCCAAGGTCGAAGAACCTATGTTAATTAGTCACCATTATTTCAAAACAAAACAAAATGTAAGAATAACATAAAGGGCAGTGACCAAGTTAACTGTAACCTCAATTGTACTTAGGTACGTAGGTCGCAAGAAGGACAGAGTGGCGGAGTCAATGTTAATAACTAGTGGAATTTTCCAAAGAGGTTTTCAAGGTTGGTCCCTCCCTCACGGGGCTAGTCTATGGGAGCGTCGGCAAGTAGAACGCCTAATCATTTCCCTGCATGTATGTGATATATATGTAATGACACATTTGCATTACCTTTGTTCGATTGGGAAACTTTTCGAATATGTCTTGGTCATGTAGAACCTAGTAGAACGCAGTGGTCAGATTCGAATTTTATAATATAATTTATTAGACTGGGGAAATTGCTAGGTGTGTAAGTGTTTTCCGATGTAAATAAATAATCGGTGTTGTGAAATTCTCATTAGTTGGTACTTAGAAACATGTTTTGATGTAATTATTCTTTATTAAGGTTAGGTTGTTTGTGTTTTCTAGTACTACTGTTACATCATTGATCGTTTCTTGCGTGACATGTAACTCTTGAAGTTCGCGAGAAAATTATGAATTTTTTTTTTCTGTACTGACAGAGCCCATGAATGTGTTAGTAAATAACATTTGTTTTCAATTTCATCCTTGACCATTTCTTGCGCGACTCTTAAAGTTCGCGAGAAAATCATGAAAATTTGTTTTTTTTTTGTTCTGACAAAACCCATGAATGTGTGAGTAAATAACATCTGTTTTCGATTTCAGTATTTCATACATATTTTCTTGGATCAATCATTTTTTTATGAAGCGTGACGCACTTACTCGTACAAGTACTTACTGACTCGAAAATCATACATTTCAGATACTTAAAATACCATAAATTTGGTGTAATTAATTTTTATTTTGTGTCTTTCCTGGCGATACAGCTTGTACGTCCGTTGTGTGTTGATCCGTCATATTACTATTCTTCATTGGCCTTTTTTTGCGTCGGTAAATATGTTGTCGTTTACAAAAACGGCGGGAAATACATATCTAAAATGTTTATATCTAGAGTTAATAGCGTTACAAGGTAGCGAGCTCTAACAAAAAAAATATGGCCGTCTAGTAATTAAAAGAGTGAAAGACTTAAATTACCTCAATTATTTATCAGTAAGATCCTAATTGCAATACTAGAGTTACTAGAAAGCTCCAAACACGAACAATAAACAATATAACAATAAATAGTTCACAATCTTAGAGTAAAATAATTATTTATATATTCGCGTATTTGTAGTGGTAAAACGTGTAGAGTCCATATCGTCCTGTTCGCGACTGCTAAAACTCTTTTTTGTGTTTTAGTATAATTGAAATTTTGAACATGAACCAATTGGTTATTTAGAAACGTATCACTTGCGTATTTACCTCTTTACCACAGTATTTCATAGTTTAGGAATGACATTAATGATGCCAATGAAGAAGAATGGTGTCTGAGGATGCCAATTTTTCTTGAATCTTTGCCATGCTTCATTTGTGTTGATTTATCGTTTTTTTATATCCATTGGCGTATGTTTGCTATATGTGCTAATGAAATGAAATGTGTAGGCAAGTCGGAGTCTATGCTTAGGTTACATATACACGGCGTTTTTTATACAATTAGAATGTTTGATAAACGTAAAACAAAATACCTTTAAAATTAACGACTCAATTGTTTTTGTAACAATACAAATTTATCGTTACAAAAGCAGGGTATTTGTATCGTTGCAAAAACAGCTTACCTGTATCTCACGCCTCGGTCTAGACCCGAATATCCGTGATCTAGACGATGCTAGATTTTCGAATGTGGACTATATGGGAAGATTTGCGTTGACGTCGCTAGAAAGTAAACGTATCCTATAACCCCTGAAAAATACAGTTCACATAGCCCTATTTCATACAAAGAAAGGAAGATCGTATAACCCACTCTCATGGAGAATTCGACAGATCTCCCAAATTATTGGCGACGTCAACGCGAATCATCCGATACAGTCCAGTATAAATGTAACAAAGATAATTTGATTTCATTTCATTTGATAACCTTTGATTCAAATACCTGTAATGATACAAATGCATACAATTAGTTGATACGTGTTGAGGACGCGACGCGCAGAAAACGCGCCCATCAATAACGCGCATATAGGTATAAGGACCATTTTAGTTTGCCATACACTAACAGAATTACTATGGAGACTCCCACGCTAACCTTTGGTACTAGAATCATAGTCCAGTAACTCAAGATAAGCAATAAACGTTTTACTCGTACTTCTATCTTTATAATACATTTTACCACAATTATGTGGTTAATAAACATTTTAAAATTTCTTAAATATAATGTATTTAGTAATATAGTTAATACTACGTCTCAAAATAAATTTATAAAAATGAAAGAGTAAATAAAAATTGAAACGCGTGGTGCGCATCAAAGATTAATCCTATCACCTAATATTATAAATGTTAATGTTTGGATATTTATTGCTCAATCACGTCGTAACGTATGAACGGATCGGGCTGAAATTTGAAACACAGCTAGATATTAGTCTGGAAGAACTAGCAAACGGTGCCCCGCGATTACTTTTTTTTTTATCTAGGTAAAATAACGGAAACTACGCGGGTAAACCCGTTAACGTTAACATAAGACGCTGCTGGTTATTGATATGGAAAGATTACAATTTTTTTTATAAACTGTGAAGGGAAGAATTTAGGTACATCCTGGGACATAGCATCACGCAATTAGCCAAACGCAAGTTATGTACTTTTCGCTAACGTATTGTTTAAATAATTAATAATATTGATAAAAGTCGTAAATATAAAATAATAACATAAAAAATAACATTACGTATATCGATGCCAATCTGTCTCCGCATTCACATTCCGGACAGTTGTTTATTCAGTCCTACAATGCAGAATAATTAACTAAATATAATCCAGACGACGCGACTGCCGTTAATATTGAGGCGACGTAAATCGTGCCATGTGAAAATATACGTCCACTATTTTTCTATTCAAAATAACTGAGCGCTGCTGACGTGGGCCCTACTTTAAATTACTGTGATATTTCCTTTTATACTTCTCATTTTCATATGAAAAAGACAAGAAGGTAATTTACCTCCGAAATCGTTTACATTGGCTTCCATTTTAATTGCTGTGTAAATATTTCATCAATTATTTTGTACACATGGAATTATATGACGTAAATACAAACAGTGTGGTATTTGGCCGTAGTTATTCTGTGAAGACTCGTCATAACCTCTAAATAATATTTTAATCCATATTGTCATCATCAGCCTAGCTTAGTCCACTGCTGGACATAAGCATCTTCCATGATACTCTATTCAGCCCTATCTTCGCTTTTCTTCTTCAGCCTGTTGCCTTACGTATATCGTCGTTCAATCGAGTCTCAAGTCGTTCTACGCTTCTACGTTACAATTGACAATTCGCGACCTCCACTCTAGCCCACGTCTACCTAACGATTCTTAATCCTACGTTCTACGACAGATATAACCCACTGGCACTTCAGCTTGCTTATACGTTGAGCTATTTCGTCGCCCTTGATCATCTGGATAATTTCATTTCATATAAGATCCCCCAGAGAATCTCCTAGCATGCTGTCCGACCTTAAACTTGTGAATGGTCTTAATTTTGTTAGTGTCCACGTTTCGACACCGTAGGTTATGATCGATAAAAAGGACCGATTGAAAACTTTCGCCTTTAATCTTTTTTGATGGGTGACGAGAAGACGCGATGTAGTTTTCCAAATGCATTTATCCATACAAATACTTCGCACACTACAAAAGCGCAAGTTTTTGTTGTTATAAATAAAATTAAATATCATGTAAGTACACATATTTAATTAGTGTTACCTAGTATTTATAAGTGAATATGATGTGTAGATTAACAAAACATAGGCATTTTACATAGTTCCTGTTTTCTTAATATTTTTTGTTGGCTAAATTTGTTCGCATCCTTCAAATAGCTCTATAGATTAGAATGGCATTAAGTTCGTATTTAGATCCTACATTATTGGGATTATCACACAGAATCGCACAGAATTGACAAAAATTATTATATATTGCCGCGGCAATACCCGCGGGTAACACCAAGAGACGCAGTTAATTAATCTATTTAAAGACTTCTTACTCAGGTTATTAATAATAAGGCAAATGCCCTGCTCTTCTCGTCACTCTTTACTTTAATCAAAAAATAAACCACAATATAATTTATAAATACATCCAGTATTACTCATAAATGGTACCGAAGTTAATTCGAAGATGTACTCTAAAATATTATGATTCAGAATTTTGATGACGAAGAGTTACATTAACTAGGTAATCCTTGGGAAATCAAGTTCCCGTTCTAGAGTGATCGAGATAAAATTTAGAGATAAAAAAGCCTGAAAGATAATCTCGATTGCTTGAAAATCAAGCAACAGGGTTCAATGTTTCAGCGTCATGAACATTTGGTGTATCATACGAGTGAGCAAAGTGGTTTAAGACGATATCGTGCAGGATTACAACCAGAATGACTGGTATTAGACGTGAATTACTAAAAATAGTACTGACTGACGTGTAATCCAAATACACTCGACTATTTATGAATAGTTTTATGTCCAAACTTCATTATCTAGTTTACACATCTCAAACAGCCAGTGATTATATAACTCTGAAAAAACCTACTGAACAAGCTGAAACAAGCGACTTCAATTTAAAGATTAAACTAATACTCTTGAATGGAACAAAGCAGGTGAAACCGCGGGGCGCTGATTGTTAATAATACACAATTATATCATTGATAGATGTATATTTTTATTTTTGTTGATATTACAAATATTGCTCTACCGATTTCGATAAAATTGAAATGAGACTATCTCTGAACTAAATAAAACCTACCAAACACAAAAATAATCATCAATCTCGATTCACAATTGACGGAGCTACCCAGTGACATAGAGGCATACATGTTTATAATACAACAAAAAAAAAACATACACCTGAATTGAAAACCTCTGCCTTTTTTAAAGTCAGTTAAAGGTGAAGATAAAGATTATTTCTTATCATAAGTTAATTACATCATTAGGTCACAGTTACAATACATGTTAAAGTATTATTGACTGTACTTTTGTATGTAGTCAGCATATAGGTCAACAGAATTAGGAATTTAGTTATTCTCGTAATATTCTCGTTTATAGAAAATTTCAATAAAAGAAACAGCTACTCATAGCGCTTTGCGGTTTTACCCGCCGAGTTTCCGTTCCTTAAATTTTCCCGCTATTAAATGTAGCCTAAACTATGTGTTATACAAACTACATTAGGTACTGTATGAAACTAACGTGATGGTCACACACTTTTATTTAAACCACACTTATCGGTGGTATAATCGGTTTAGTCCAACATAAGTTTCAACCGCATGCGGCGGCCTTTTTCACGAGAAGCGGTCACGCGCCTGCTCTTGGGACTACACGAACTGGACTGGACGAAAATGACTGGACTGACCATATCACACATGAGTTCTTCGTGAATAAATTAAAAATGTGTAACAGCCATTAGTTTTCATACCAAAGTACCGCCATCCATAAACTCTACATTAATATAACGATCTTAAAGAGAAATGAACGTTAATGAATGATCAAGGAATCCCCGAGATTTGTTTGAAGTATTGCGCATTAGTAAGTGTTTTCCATAGCCATAGAAATGTACTTCCCTAGTTCTGGTATAGTCCGATTGCTAATTAATCACATCCGTCCATTGGTCTTACGGAAATGCCGAGTTACAAATTTTATTCTAAATTTCGTGAATTGTTCCCAGAACTACTCCTCGGAACAATTGACCTTCCAAGAATCTAGGTAATCGCAAACAATGCTTATTCTTCTGAACAATAATGCCTGACGACTAAAACACAAATATCCGCCAGTATTCGTTGACCTATAATAACGCAGAATGTCTTGTGGTTTCAACACACGTTATGGTTAACGTTTTGATTTAGCTGCTTAGAATACAGATGAGAGAAGTAGGATTGCTGGTAGCGTGGTATCTTTCCCGTGTTTGCACTTTTATTTTTGAATTAAATTAAGATAACTTGAATGAAAATATGTTTTAGTGGTATTTGTCGCACATTTGTCGTCGAAAACACCGCCATCATAAATCTGTCCAATATAAGAACAAATTTAAATCAGCATTGAAATTTTCAATGCTATAGCGTCAATCAAACAACATTTTGTAATGCGGAGGTTAGACTAGCATTGGTTGGGTTTGCTATGTACTTTCTTACTTCACTTAATTACTTCAATTTCTTAGGTCCCGTTCCCGTAGTTCTCATTTTTTCGGGATAAAAAGTAGTATATGTGTTCTTCCAGACTATAATCTATCTATGTTCCAAATTTCAGCCCGATCCGTTTAGTAGTTTTTACGTGAAAGAGTAACAAACATCCATCCATCCATACTTTACAAACTTTCGCGTTTATAATATTAGTAGGATTGATATTTTGTAGATAGGTAGAATAGATAGAAGTAGATAGACAGAATTAATTCGGCAATTACATCTAAAACCCGTAGCACTTATTACGAACCATGTCACAACTGAGTGGAAGTTTTCATTTATATTTATTATGAGTTTTATTTATTTTTATTAAAATCATATTCGGAAATCATTTTCATCAATTTTTTTAACGATCTCATGCTTTTGTAATTATTAATTAAGCTCTGCCCATTGTCCACGAGCTAAACAAAGCACAACGTGAGTTCGGTCTGTTTCACTGCACAAAGAATAAATATCGTCAAGAATATCAATTATTATGAAAACTAACGTGATTATTACACATTTTAAATGAATATACTTGTACCTCACGACGTTGATATAGCCAGTCCTGTCCGACTTAAGTTTCGGCCGCGTTTGACTGCCTTTTTCAAAGAGAGTCCACGTGCGTGACCTCCGCACGTTTGGCACTCAAATCCCTAAAAATACCACCAGACGCGGCTGAAAAAACTTAAGCTAGACTGGACTGAGTATATCATATGTGACTGACCCGTGTATTCATTGTAAATATCAATTAGGACAAAAAATAATATAAAATCAGCATTTAACAAACTATCAATAACAGTTTTACAAAGTTAAGGGTTGATAATAAATGTCACAACATTTTTACCTTCGTTGACATTGTAGTTAATCATATTATAATTTAATTAGGGCTTGGATAGTGATATTCGTTCTCATAGCTTGTTATCTACGCTTTCAATGCCTTCAGAAGTTGTAAATGCTAACGTTAAAATATTTATGAGCCAAAACCAATGTACAGCCAGAAGCGATTCGTATCAAAAATTCAGTATAGAATAATAAATGTACCTAGAGATTTATGTATCACAGACACGTGAAAAATCATTTATAGTTTTCATAACGCGCAACACAAAAGCACGTTTACGACACCCAGTAGAATTTGTAAACTAAATCTATGTATCATAAATGCTATTTTTTATAGTATCAAGGAGATATCGCATAGGCGTTGGCTTCGAGGACGAGCTATGATAAATACTTCGGTTCACATCTAGAAGATACAGTTTCGGTATTTGCTAGAAGAATGGAGAACAACGGTGGCAGGGTAAGCCTCGTGAAAACCACGAGAGCACCGAGTGCTAACATGATGCACACATGCACTGCGTCAAAAACATCAAAATAACTCATGAACAAGCACTTCATGTAGACAAATTCAACATTAACACCCGAACCTAAACTTTTTAACAAAAGAACGCAGTTTTCTTCTTCTATTGTCAGTTTTACTGCCAATTATGTTGACCTTCAAACTCTTAAGTGTTATAAAAGGGCGGTTTTAAGCAAACCGTTTCTATTAGATAATCAATTGTAAGCCGTTTGACTAAACGATACGCCGTTAACCGAAACTGAAAATTACGAACTCGTGAAAAGTTTAATACGTCGGTTGTAACGCAATAACTTAACTAAATTAGAGAAACTTTTTGCGTTTGCGAAACTTTGATGGGTTTTTATGTTTTTCGTTTGTTTTTCAGCTTACTGCTGCAATGGGTTATAAACATAATAAATATACATACGGTTAAGCGATGTTATTGCAGGGTGATTTGCAAAACTTTACTGGATTTTCATGTAAATTTTTAGAATCGGTTGACGAAATACGAATTTGAGCTATTGCTGTGGTTACGACACGCAATAGGCCGAGAACCTTTAAGAATTTTAATCTTCGTTTCAAATGTATTTCAATGTAGATTGTGAATTGCACAAATCAAGTAACTTTACAAATATGTAGGTAAATTTGATAACATTTTGGTAGAAGTCGATCGATGTCGAACTATAGCTGCTTGATGCACCGAGGTTTGATTTTGGGTACTTACTATATTACACGAAGTGACGATAACCAACAAACTTAACTTTGTGGTAGGGTTTTCAGCGAGATTTATGTTTATAGGCGTCTACTTGAACCAGTCTTTATTTTGACATAAACCACTTTCAAATTAAAGTTTATTTACATTCAAAAACTTTAAATTAAAACAATAAAACCAAAAAAAATGCCAGGAATATGGTTCTGAAGTATTGAAAAAATCTTATAATTTATTATGTAATAGCTCCTAGACCACTAAAGATTTCGAAAACACTTCGTTCAACTGTCTAAAATGTTATGACTATACCCACAGATAAAAGATGTGTCACCTAAATAAAGAGAGCAAGTAGGTAATATAATATATGTTAGATAAATATGCTTATTGAAACTCTAAAATCCATACTGGGTTGTTATAGTTTTGTACTATTGGCCTATTAGTCAGTATGAGTTCTGATTTACGTAAATGTTGATGCCCCAGAAAAGCCGTACTTCACGTAGTAACAATTAGACGCTTTGTTTGATCTACACTTTCGTAGGCAATCTGAGGTAGAGCTGAAAAGGTCAATTGCGTGCCATGTGTCTATTTCTGTCGGAATGGGCCCTAAGTAGGCACCATTTTACGATGCGTTCGAGGTTCAATGCCAGTCTCACCGGCGGTACCCGATATCGATACATATCGGTAGCCGTTAGATTCAGAAATACCTACTTGGAACCTCACGTTGCCATATGCTTTTGCAACCTACAATACATGCAACGTCGCCCAAATTTGTTAAAACCCATTGGCGACATGACGACCGTATTGTATTGAAAACATAATACAGTACTTAATAGCGATCAAAATTATTTTTAGCGCCATTTTTGAAAACGTTGGGAGATATTTAAAAATTAAAAATAATATTGGCCCGATTTCTAAAAAATAAATCCGAAATCAAAAAAAACGTTTTCATTTTTACAACGGTCGTGGTCACGAAAAAAATATGATTTAAATCATGTATGATGTTTCCAATCTCATTTCCAAATGAGTCAAATCGCTAGTTGCTTCAAAATTATACTCAAATTATGTTAAATACATAGAAGTCCGGCACATTTTTTACTTACAACAGACATTTTCACGGCAGCAATTTTCTGTAATTTTTCATGCAAGTTTATAAAAAGCCATTCATCGTGTAGGGTTATATTTTTTTTATTTGGTATAGCTCGTTGACCCAGTAGCCGAGTTCGTGACAACTTCTATCTATCGACGATGTTTCGCTCCACTATACCTCGCGTGGACTTATGCAGCCAATGAATTTGGGAAACACGGAAACTAATAGAGCTTTAAAATGGGTAAAGGGTCAATAGGTCAAGACGCCATTGAAGAGAATAGCTGTTGGAATTATCGGCATGCAACAGCTAAAGAAACAATAAGAGCGATTTTATGTATACTTTGGTTATTACACGAATTCTCAAAACTATGGGGTTTTCTCAGTCCATTACGATATATATGTAAATATATAAGTATGTTTTAACGAGTGTTATGTACGCAAATCTATAAGTAGGTGTGTTTTTTAACGAGGGAATTAAATTTGCTAACAAATTTATCAGAGGTTTTAAAAGATCAGAGATTCTTTGATAGGCATTTGTGTTTAGTTATTTTTCAATTTTATTTATATATCGAAGTTTTAGTAACATATTTTTTTTGCGTCGTAGTATATTTATACAATGGTTGCGGCATTTACTTCTTCCTATATCAAGAAATTTCGTTTCAAAAATAGACCATTTTGATGCGAGATACGTAACTATTCTTACCTATTCTTAAAATCACAGTATCGGTGGCGTCGCGTCGTTTTTATAGCGAGACACTAAAATGATATAAAGCTTCGACATAATAGTCATGTGTGCGCGTAAATAAGAACATAATTTGATATTCTTTCTGGATATTGTTTTCTTTGGAGAGTTGGTTTGTTTTGATTACGGTCGAGTGCGGGGTGGTGACAGCGCGGCCGTCTCCGCCCCTCGCTGTTTCCATCGTGTACAATCACTCTTGTTTGTGAATTATTTGCCAAAATTCACGATATTAAGCTAGTATTCACTGATAATCTGATTCCGTAGCCGTGGAAATACTTAGTCCATAAATATGTTCCGATAGCGCTTGTTGGTCTTATTTGATCGCCGAATTGCGTACAGGAGTCAATAACCTAAAATTGCTTTTGGTTGTTGTATTGCCTGCGTAGTTATTTGTTCTAATATTGAAATATTCGAAATCTATGATAATAATGATCGGTTACATAATTCGTAATTTATTCCTCGGTGGTGAGGCATACACGATAGTTAAATTAAACTTGAAATAAAAGCAGTAACTATTTCTATAGGGTGACTTTGTGTTCAGAGATAACATCTGTAACCTTGATTCGAGCTATTGCATAATAGGTTTGACTTTTTGTACCTAAGCACTTTACTATTAAATTAAATTTCTATTCGTTAGAATTACGTATTGAATTTCGATATGTTTTCACATTAGTTGTGTCCTCTAATACTTACTCTAATACTAAGGTTGTACTTTTATGTAGGCCCCCGCAGATCGTCCTACAAGTAGCGGCCCCGGTGGTCCGGATCCTACGGGCGTGGCCCAGCCGCCCCCAATCCGACCTCTCAATAGAGTCGACTCCCGATCTTCGTTTCCGCCACAAGGTCTTAGACCTGGCATTCCACCACAGGGCCAACAGCGACCTCAATTTCAACCTGGTGGTCCCGTGACTGCCCCACCACAACTAGGACCACGGCCTGGTCCTCCCGTAGTGAGAGCTCCGGTGCCACCTGGTCCACCTGGAACACCTCAAGCTCGACCGCCTCCTCTGCGTCCTCTCGGACCACAGTCGATAGCACCGCAGCAAGGCTTCAGACCTCAGTCGCCGACATTAGCTCAACCGCCTCAACGAGTTCCTCCACCAAATAATCTTCAATTTGGCCCGAGGCAACCTCCAGTCACCGGAGCGACTACACCTGACGGCGCAAGACCGCAAATACCATTACAATCTAACGGATACATTAAAAACGGATCAGCTCCGGTCCCAGGCCAACTTCCGAGACAACCGTCTCAGAGCTCTTTAAAGGGTGATTCATCTAACACTTACCAAAGTAAACCAGCCAACCTGGAGAACCAAACTGAGATCAAAAATGATCCGAATATGTTCAAAGCTGAAAATGGGATGGAAATGGCAGGTATGGCCAAAGGAAGAAGCTACAGCATTGCAGCGGCCCCTGGTGCTCCAAGTCCGCTCAAAATGGAGGATGACAGACGAAAATCTGTCAGTGCGATTGGCGGCAAGATTGATGAATTCGTGAGTCGTAGCCCAGGGCTCGGATTAATACAAGAGGGAAAGTTGGAAAGCAAAGAGAATGTGAAGGGATCAAAGGAGAGTATTAGGTCTGAAGCGTCAAACGATGGCGTTAGAGATGTACCTGACCGTCCAGAATCTCGACTTTCTGCTGGTTCAAAGATGACAGAGTCATTCATGGGGTCGCTTTCAAACTTAACGCCTAAAAAGAAGATGGATGACGATGATGTTGTCATGCAAAAAAATAATACAGCAATGAAAACCTTAATTGAGCCACCCAAAACTCAAGGTAAAACAGATTTGTCCGATCGATCGCCTTCTTTGACTCGTAGCGATGACTCACCGGAACCAAAACAAGCGTCACAAAGTCCAATGGCGCCTCTAAAATCACAAACTGCTACACCAGAGCCACCGCGACCTAAGACACCGAAAAGTGAAATACAACAGCCCATACAAAATAAAACTCCAGCAAAATCTCCGATTCAAGATACCCGATCTCCAATAACTCCTAGAAAGCCGAATGAATTGGATACATCAATGCAATTTGCAGATTCTAAAAGAGCAACACCTAGAAAAGCTGCTTCAGCGCCTAAGGCTCGCCCCAAAGGTGAACGTTAGTAAGGATTCTTAAAAAATAATTTTAAAATATTCTAAGGACACAACAGTAGAAAGATTTGAAATAAGCCAATACTTTTATTTATATTTATATTTGTGTTGATAATTGATTAAATAATCGTTCTTTCTTAGATTCAATAAAACATTTATGTTGGCAGATGGAGATAACGATAGTGGAGTTGACGAATCCACACAAGGAAACGTAAGTAACATAATTTGATTTTTTCCAAATACAAAAAATCGTTTTTTATCCAAATTACACTCAGATCTCTGGCAATCTACTATAACGCCGCCCAGATTTTTAGTTTTTTGACTACCACACCTATTTCAATTAAATTAATATTATATCTCTGAACAAAACAAAAAATCTACAAAAAAAAAATCATTAAAATCGATTGACTACTCTGGTGGAGTTATCGCGTAACAAACATAGCAAAACAAATGTGTGTGCTTAAGACCTCACAGTGGAAGTGCAAACTAGGAAATAAAATAACTATTAAAAACTATCTTTAATCATTCAAAAAAAAGGTTGTCTGTACAGTCGGTTGTTTTACGGACGATAGTTTAACGTGACAACGTCATAACAAAACATTGATAGATGCGGCGCAAGCGTACAATGAGTGTAACGGGACACTTTTTCGTGCATGCAGCCGGCGTTCATCGATTTATTAAACGTTGTCACGCCAATAAAAATGATTACATGTAAATTGAATATAGAAAAAACAGCGACACGACAGTAACAGCAGACAGACAGCAGCATCATCTTTCTCACTCAGGCACACTCGGCGGTTCTGAGTTCACCAGAATTAATATTTAACTTACGAACGTGACGATGAGCTTCATTCACAGCCTACGAAAAATTCTGGGTGTGGTGCGCCAAAAGGAGTTTTTACTTGAAAAATACACAACCGCACTGAGAATCTTCTCCTTTTTTGAAGTCGGTAGAAAATTAGTAGACATGTAGGGATTTTAATTGAAACCATATCTCAATGTTTTTTTTATTTTCCAGGATATGAACGGATCTCCCAGTTCACCAAATAAGAAGATTCAAAGTAAATTGCCGACAAAAGAAAAATCGAGCAGCAGCCTAAAGCCGAATCTCTCGCGGTCTTCAAGCAAGAGTGCTACTCCTAAAACACCGGAAAATCCACCTTGTGACAAGAAAAGTGAGTGCGCTTACTTGCTTCTATGTAGTACAAGATTCGAGTTGTTTTCGATGTAAGATTAAAGTTATAGCATCAGTATTGGTTGGAGAAAATTGCTGTGCTAAATATTTAAAACGTTGCCTAGGGATATTTTCTTGTATCATTTAAACAAAAAAATTGAACTACTATTACGTGTTACTACTACAGTTACGTGTCATTTACCTACCGTTAAATTGCGTGAGCCCCCGATATTTCAATGCAGTTTCATGCACCATATTCGCAGGTAAACTATCAAAATATGTTAAGTTGAACTGTTAGTTACGGAGGCAGTAGAATCCACCTGAAGACATAAGCCCAAAGTATTTTACACAAAAAAGTGAACTGTTATTGGTCAAAGGTGACGATTAGAAATAAAAATAAAAGTGGTCAAGTGCGAGTCGGATTCGCCCGTGAAGGCTTCCGTAGCAGCAAGTAACATAACATAAAAGTTCTTGTAGTTCGTTGTTACTTTAATCAGTGTTTTTACAATTAGTAAATTTATGACGTATTAAAATAAAACTACTTACTAGATTACATTCAAACTAATTTTCGTTGACAGTTTACATTGTAATGTACATCATAATTGTTTTTTAGTTTTGTCGTTCTCTTATTTTAGAAGTTTTAGGGGGGGTACACATCTTATGGTTCTTCATCTTATCTTATGGTACACATGAATGGTTTTGATGAAAAAAAAATTTTTGAGTTTCAGTTATAAGTATGGGACACCCCTAAAATTAATTGTTATTTTTTTCCATTTTTTGTATAAAAATATTAATGCGGTTTACAGAATACATTTACTTACCAAGTTTAAATATTACAGTTTTATACTTTCGGAGAAAAGTGACTGTGACATACGGACGGACAGACAGACATGACGAATCTATAAGGGCCCGTATTTTGCCATTTGGCTACGGACCCCAAAAAAATAGAATAATGTTATTTCGTATTACCTGCATTGATAGCTCGAACTTTTCTTACAATTAGAATTAATTTGTTTTCGATCAATACAACGTTACCACCCCTCACCCTTAAATTAAATATTTACGACATCGATACTCATTTCCGTCGTCTACTCATTGTACAATCGAACGAAGAATCGAATTTGTCGCAAAGCAAGTCGCGTTTTTGTTAGTTTCAGCTGATGCGTATTTAACCCGTTCCTATAAATAATGTTTTCTCGAAGGCAAAAAATCAACGGCCAAATATCACATTTAAAGACGTAATTTGTTTCAGAAGTTCCCATGAACAAGGTTCAAGTGGGTAATGCTCCGTCTCCAAATATCAAAGCCGTGAAATCTAAGATTGGCTCTTTGGACAACGCGACGTACAAACCAGGTGGAGGAAAGGTCAAGATTGAGAACAGGAAACTCGAGTTCGGAAATGTGACGCCAAAGATCGCGGCTAAAAATGACGCTTACACTCCAAGTGGTGGTACTAAAAAGGTAAGCCTGATCTAGTATCGACTTCAATTATTTTTACTATATTGCGTGTTTTCTTCTAAATTATTTGTGTTTGTATTTCTTCCAGATCACGACTAATAAGTTGGAATGGAATGTCAAATCAAAGGTTGGATCTCTTCAGAATGCCGCATATAAACCAGGCGGTGGAGACAAGAAGATAGAAACTGTGAAATTGGACTTCAAGGAGAAGGCTAAGCCCAAGGTCGCTTCAACTGTCAACATCACGCATAAGCCAGGAGGTGGAGGCGTCAAGGTAACTTGAAACCAAAATTACTACCACAGTATAATTCTGACTTTAACAAAATACAAAATTGATAAAAAGGTAAAATTATTGTTTTTGCATAACAGTGAGTATTCTAAAATTGAAACAGTATTTGGGTAGCAATTGGTCGCACAGTAAAGTTGAGAGCTTCGACAATAAGTTTACAGCAAACAGAAATGCAAAAAGCCGTAAAAGTTGTCGTTTAGAACAGTCACAGTATCTTGCCGCACTGTATGTAGGTACAGCTGTTAGTGAAATAAGTTTAGTTTATTTAGGAATAATCATCCATAGGTATCTAACGCATTTCTTCTCTCAGTCACCAGTTGCAAAGAATGGATCAAGAGGTGTGAGTAAACATACATTTTAGCCTCTTTTTGTGGCCACTACACTAATAATTAGCACTATTTATGTTCGCAATATGTCTTAGGATAAAGCTTCTGTTATAAGTGCCAATCGTCGATGATGACGTTATAACTGTCATCATGATACGGACAATTTCCTTGTACGTAAATGGAAGGCTTAAGTCACGTTGTTGTTGTTTTTAGTTTGTTAAATGGGCGTTACCAAGGTGGAGGGCATCGCATAAGCATTTTGCCTATCACACCTTATGGCGTAAGGTCAGTTCGTTGCTTTTAGGTGTTAAAGGCTGAGAAATACTGACGTTTTTTACATCTTTCTCTTCGGAGTGTTGTGGCTGCTGTTTTCACGCTGAATGTGTTGCTTAAAGAAATAAAATGTATCATGAATCTGATATGTATAATCATAACTATAATAAATATAATCATTTAAATCTAGAATAGAATTTAAACTTAAAAGATAGTAAACTATTATTTAAATAATTCATAACTAATTAAAGTAGATACGTGATTACGATAGGTAATATTATATTCAACACCAATGTATCGATTGAACTCACTAGCAAAGGTTACTGTGATAAAATTACATAACGAATATCTGACATTCACATGTTACTACACAAGCACAGTTCACAAAATATACCTATCATTATCGTCGAGCACGCAACCCTATGCAAAATCAATATTCATATACGATGCATACGACAACAAACACGAACAAAATTTGATGCATTCTTATTAAACTCACTGTTTTATTGACATAAAATCATGATTACAGCACAATTTATAATGTATAAGTATCTATTGCTTATATATGCCTAAATGTTACATATTTTCAGACCCAAAATTAATTTTCGATAAAATTTATCACTATTGTCTTGCTTAAGCACATTTAATTAACGTATTTTGAAAAAATATTGGGTCTTAAAATATGCTTGTAATATTCTGTCAAATATATATTGTTTTATTGGCACACTCACTTTTTGGAACAGATCGAAAATCAAAAATTGGAATTCAAAGCACAGAGTAAGGTGGGCTCGATGGACAATGTAAAGCATAAACCCGGAGGTGGTGACATCAAAATCTTTGACGACAAAGATTACATCAAGCAGGTGGCAGGACATTCGCCGCAGCCGGACAGCCTCGGACACTCACGGCAAGAGGTGAGGCCCTCTCTTGGCCTACCGTTATCATCCAATTTTTTTGTTGCTTTGTCATAACTTCTTTGGTGAAGGTCCTCCTCATCGCCTTGGTCATTCATGTCGGTTATTTTTGTTTCAGCCACAATATTTGTACACATTTTATTAATTAGGTAACCAATTGATTTGTGTAGAGTGATGTTTTAGCATCCCTTCTTTGCATACCGTTAATTTCTTTGTTGTGTCCCAAACTCATTTTGGTTTTGTTTTGGTTTGCTGTGCTAACTCTTGTTTTTTTCTTTTTGTGATTTATAACATAATATTTTAAACATAATTTTAATATTCGTTGTTTTTTTCGCAGAGTCCATTACCGCCGACTACACAAATGCCGAAATCGGACGAAAATCTTAACCAGGCGTCTTAAGAACGAGTAGAATTCTCAACAAGCGATACATTTATATATACCAAGAGTCCAATTTTGTATATTTTTACCTTTGTTATATTGTTTACTTATATGTCGTGTACCCAGAATAAGTGAGTACATTTAATTGGATCAAGTGACATCGTTTACTTACTTTTCTAAATCAATGTCAATGATTTCTGCCATATCTTTTAGACAACATGTTGTTTGCGGTAATTTCTGAGCGTCGATCAAGTATATATATTCAATAGTAATTTGATCATTCAGTGCATTGTGTACAAATCTTTACTATATACTTAACTTCCTTCATATGTTAAGAAGGTTTATTTGTTTATCATCCATATAATACGTAACACGAGTGCCAATAACTTTTATAGAATAATCTACCGCAATACAACTGTATAACGATGGGTATTCTGATAGAATACAGTCCATTAGCTTTAATCAGTTTCTGATTTTTAAACTATAAATATAACACATACTTCGAAGGGAAGTACTACTTCATGATACTCGTACCTATCACGTTATCTGACCTTTGTAAATGCTATTATTATGCATTGCATTGCAATGCATTTAGCATCTTTTTGCATTAGCACCATATCTTTAAAATATTTTGTCATAATGCAAATTTACTCAGCGTTACAGCAGCACTGAAGTTGAGTTACTGTTAAATAAAATGTATTAATGATAGATTTATCTTCTATCGAGTAAAATATTTGGTAAATTAATAATAATTTGATATGTGTATAATTATTTATAGCTTTGAAAAATTATTATAATAAGCAGGATAAGCTTTTCCGTTCTGTTGTTTTCTTCGTGTTTAGTATACGTATGTAGCGTTGTATGCACTGTCAGACTTTGAGTTGGAAATTTTATTTGGAACGAAGGATATTCGATTGTGCGGTTCTTGACACAGCAGGACAGTTGCAAAATAACACTTACTATGGTTAAAAGAGTTTAGCTCATTTTAGTTGCTTTTATAGTAGCTTTTGTATCGCTAATGGCACTTCGATTGTTTATAGCAAAGCATTTTATATTTATATTAATATATTGCTGTGCCGAGAACGAGTGAGCGTCGACTGACTGACCAGAGTTATTAGAATTAATAAATGTTTTGTATGTTACTATTAATAAGAAAGAAATTAGAAGTAGATAGCGTGTAAAATTGAATATTGAAGCTTATCGATCACAAAATTGTTTGCAATTACCATTCTGAAAATAAGAAATTGATTTAAGAACACGAGTAACATAGGAGAAGTGTCGTAGCCTTTTCTTGTCACATTATTCACAAATCCATTGAAGCTTAAAATATTTCTTTGCAAGAACTAAGCAATTCATTTAACATATTGATAGAACTTGTAGCAGAAGTACCTAAGTGTTACCTTGTAATTAAATTTAGCTATGTATTCCTATATGTGAATGAGATGAAAGTGTTGTTTAAGTACTTTGATGGCGACCATCTAATACAATTTAACACCAGTAATTAGGCGTGTTTCATTTTTGTCTTTTGTGTCGCAAAGTTATACAATAATAGTCTTAGTTTACATACATTTTGGATGACGTGTAGGAAAAATAAAATGTCATAAACTAATGTTTTTACCAAATTTGTCACTAGATTGCATATACCTACTTGGTAAATTTTTAGTAACGTAATTAAAGTTAATTCGTAATCAACTTTCGATGTTTGTAGCTGCGTTTATTACATTCAGCACAATAGTTTGATGTAATTTTTTATACAACAGTACCGAATAAATATCACTTCGCCATCGTCTGCTAAACGCACCTCGCACAAACCTAGATCACTTTGTGGCACTCCTGCCATAAATGGAATTGCTGGTAAGTTGCCTTTAATTTTACCTATTTATTATATTCGTAATGTCATTCACTTAGTTCTTTCGTATATTTATTATGTGTATTTATAAATATTCTTTCTTTTCTCAAATCTACAGCATTTATTCAATGTTGTATTTTGTCATATGTTTTGGTGTTGTTGATTTTGTACGTTACAAGCAATACCCCGCGATTTTACTCGCGTAGTTTTTTTGGGATAAAAAGTAGGTAGTTTATGTGTTATTCCAGACTATATGTTCCAAATTTCCGAATTCAGAAGATCCGTTCAGAAGTTTTTACGTGAAAGAGTAACAAACATCCCTCTATACTAACAAATTTTCGCGTTTATAACATTATTACTAGCAGCGCCCCGCGGTTTTACTACCCGCGTATTTCTCGAACCCGTTATTTTTCCGCAGTAAACGTAGCCTATGTTTTAATCCAGGGTGTCATCTAACTCTATCCCAAATTTTATTAAAATCACTTCAGCCGTTTCGATGTGAAGAAGTAACACACATACACACTCACAAACTTTCGGCTTTATAATATTAGTGTAATGCGGCGTTTTCCAGACGCAAAAAGACTTGTCAAAGATAGTTCAAAATATTGTCAAGTGTGGCACCACTTTTGGGTTTTGTGAAATTTCTCTAATAAAATACAACAGTGGCGCCACCTACAGTGAAATTGAGAACTGTATTTGACAGATCTTTTTACGTCTTGAAAACGCCCCATTAGTAGGATTTTCTTTTCTAAAATCTATATAAGTAATCTGTTCAATGTTGTATTTTGTGGCGAGAACGCCTGATTCAGAATCGTTAGATCGTAAGTTCGAATCCCGACTATTTTTCGTAGACGTAGACGTAGACGTAGAGTATTTTTCTAAGTATAGATGTACAGTTGTGTCATTACCACTGGCTTTAACGGTAAAGGAAAACATTGTGAGGACACCAGCATGTGGGAAAAAGACATCCTTGCGTCATGCACCAACCTACCCTTGGCCAGTGTGAAGGATTATGACCTTTACTCTCTCCTTGAGATAGAATGCCTCGATTCCCAGCAGTTGAAACATAAATATGTAGGGCTAGTTATGCCATTTGATTTTGCTATTCCAATATATCGTCGTGTCAAATGAACAGAACATGTTCGTCTGTATTTTTCATTTATTTGTCATATGTTCTGATGTTTTTGAGTTTTACGAACACAAGCTTACAAAAGAACCTCGTATTCTGTTGTAAACGTATTATGCACTATAATTTATATACCTATCTGAGTTCAATATAAACAACTAACAATAATGTTATCTATAATATGTCTTTTAATATTATATACTCTGTGATTTATGAATATGTGTAATTTTGTTCTTTTTTTCTCTCTTAGAAGTCACATGTTCTTAGTCTGATCGTCATAATACTATATATTAAATCAGAATATGACCCGTAAAGAAGGAGATTTTCGAACTTTTTCTTGGTGAAGGCGCAGTTACTAAAGCTTTAATTTGATCAAACATTTAAATTAAAGCAGTGTTCCCTTAATATAATATACGTAGGACAACAAAATTTACAGCTATTGTTCACAATTTTCATCGTATTTAACTTCCTCCTTAATATAGCTACTACGAGTAACGTGATTAAAATGCTTAACAACGTTGTTAAGAGCCTGAAATCTCCCAATGCAGGGTAAAGCCCTCCCTACCATCATTCTATTTGTCTATGTCCTGAGCCAGTTTATACCCATCATTGTCATGTTTATCGACGTCCCGACATCCTAAAAGAGTAAACTAACATGACGTATGTTACTAGGAGGACCACTACTACATGTCGACACACGAGTGGACCGAAGAGGATCGTCCGAAGTCGAGGTGCCTCTCCGCCCGCGCACCCCGGACACCTCGGGCTGTGTCTCCTAGACGTAGGCACTATGGCGAAGACCGACAAGATGACATTGTCCGTCGGAACAACGAGTTGAACCGTCGCAAGTCCATGGCTCGACCGGCCACTGCTCGCGAACCCCCCTCCTCAGCTTGCTCTCGACGAGCTAGCCTGACCCAGAGACCAGCTTTCTCCATATACTGAAACCAATGATACCCGTGTGATGACAGAAGTTTGAAGCGCACTCTTGAGACATATCATAGGTTAGGGAAGCTTTAGCTTCGTAAATGTTTGTTCGGGAATTTAGATTATTGTATACCACGTCAGTTTTTGTAGTCTCTGCAGTTTTACATTTGAAGCTTTACTGTTTAGACAAAACCACTTTTGGTCACTTTTGCGATAATTATGTTAGGTTAGTTATTGTGGTTTAATGTAGAGATCATGCCATAAATTAGCTTTCTTCTAATCACAGTTTAGAGATGAAATAATGTGCGATGGATGAGATAGATGTAATAAGTATCTAACCATTTGTAGTATTGATGTAGGTACCTACTCATCTACTCCAGAAACAAATTTGGAGTATCAACAAAATGTTTGGGACACTATGCCAATTAAAACTTTTCTCTACGATGAAATTATACGAGTACAGTAATTTAGTCGTATATCAATCCTAGATATTTCATACCGTTCACAAAAAAATAATATTTCTATAACGTCAGCGATTCAATATTTTGCTGTCTTTGTCTAACTAACTCAAATCTAAAAGTAAAATGTTTTAAAAATGAAATGCTCATAGAAATCATTATTGTATTTATATAATACCTACTATATTGGCTACGGAGAACGTTGTCACAGCATATTATAATTCATTTGTAGTAAGATAATAATATTGTGGATGTAGTTTCCTACGTCTGTAGCAACACGTGCCTAGCACTCGTGGAACTAGATCCCTGTGCACCATTAAAATAAGATAATATGTATGTGGAATCAATTTAGTAAAAATCTTATATGTGGGATCTCCACATAAAATACTCTTTAAGTCGATACGGTTGAAAATACAAGTAGCAAAACCCAGATAATTTTTAAAATGCACTTCCTATGTCTGACTTTAGAGCTGGCGTATCTAGTACCTATTCTTCCTTGGAGATATCGAAATTAATGTAGTGAAATAATTAAAAAAATTCATAATATGCCACCATACAATTATTATGGTGTGGGTATTAAAAATAAGTAAAATGTAGTAAAAAATCTACTAGTGGGTTGTGTACCAAATGAAATCCGATATCAATCGGATAAATCCGATATCAATCGGATAAATCCGATTTGGATCCGATTGATTAAAAAATCATCGCTTCTTTAAAATTAAGACTCGTCATCCTAAAATTTGTCGTCACCATCTACAAACAAAACTATAATAGAACAGTAATACCAAGCAAAACACTCGAATGCAAAATTGAATACGTCTCCTGAATAATACATATATTATATGTACCAGAGCCAGCGATATGAAATTCTGCATTTTTTTTTTCAGAAAATAAACCTATGTTACTAACCTAAGTAACCTGTAGTACTCCAGACTACATTCTACCTAAGTTCCGCGTTTCAGCTTGATCTTTTTGGTCGTTACGACGTTATTGAGCAACATACATCCAAAATTTCATATATATAATATACGTCTAAACGAATGAAACCTCAAGGTGATGCGCCATTTCAAGTAAATGACTTCACGTCAATAAACTACGGTTAAATTATTTGGATATTGCTCATAAAACTTATGACAAAAAGTGGGGATACAACGTTGAAAAATACTTTACAATCTTAATTACATAAATTTACTAAAAAAGGAGAAAAAATCATAAAAATCGGCCGATCTGTATAGGGGTACGAGCACAATCATCATGACACGAGATTTTTGTATTTTATTTATAAGATTACTTGAAGGGTCTTTTACTATCTTTACTCACCGGAGTTGATCTTAGAATATCTCCAACGCCACTCGAAAAAATATTAAATCTTATCATCAAACGTTTTTCAATCTTTCGTGTGATTGAATCACGGCAATCATTAATTAATAATTTCTTGCTATAATTTTTGACACACAGAAAGAGTTGTAACAACAAAGCCATATTATTTTTGTTCGTACAAACCATAGTCACATGATTGCACCACATAAGTATAATGTAAGTAATGTATGACGTCTTTGGTGTACTCAAATTGAAAACTTAGATGCTACCTTAAGTGAGGCAGCCTTTAGAACCTGTAGTGTGACGCACAACTTATCTTTAATGTAGGATTACGTGTCAATTACGTGGTTTGGTGTTAAATTTGAATAAATGATTCACTAACATTTAGTGGTTTTTTTGTTTCCCAAAACTATAATAGCCTAAGCGCCTTATCGCAATATTTTAAGATAAATTCCAGAGCAAAGAGATAAATCATCGTATACCTTTAGGTGATGAGGGCAGTGCAGTGCTAGGTAGTGATTTGTACTCTACAAGATCAATGAGGCGTTTCCCAGACGCAAATTGACTAGTCTTGAAAATAGTTCTAAATTTTGTCAAGCGTGGCACTACTCCTTGTTTTTGTGATTTTTTTCTAACAAAATAAAATATTAGCGCCACTTATTATGATATTGGGAACTGTCTTTGACAAGTATTTTTGTATCTTGAAAACGCCCCATTAAGTAGCTGCCTGGCACTGTGCTACGCAGGCGTGTTTGTTTGTTTCTTAACCATTAGACGCATGTCTTGCTCGACCCCCACAGTACGTCATAGAAAAAAAGGTTTTTTGGTTCACGTATGCGTTGCGTTAAAATTTGGAATGGAACGGAAAGACTTTGTTTGACGTCATAAACGATAATTTCGCGCGTGCGCGACGATTGTGCGAGGGAACATTGCGAACTCGCAAAACCAAGTTTTATTTTTAACCCCCGACCAAAAAAAGCAGTGTTATATATTAAGTTTGACGGCGATGTCTGTCTGTGTGTCTGTCTGTCTTTCTGTGGCATCGTAGAGCTCAAACGGATGGGGCGGATTGGGATGGATTTCGATGCGTTTTTTTTAAATTCTAATCCAAGCTGGCCGCCTCCACAAAATGGCGAATTATATTATTTTTTCCACTATTACCTCAATATGGGTATCAAACGAAAGAGCTTGACTAGTAGAATACTTTGCACTATGACAAATCGCAAACCCAAGATAGCTGCTACCACAAAAAAGGCGAAATACATTTCTTTTTTCACAACTCCCTTAATATGGGTATCAAATGAAAGGGCTTGACTAGTAGAACGTTGTGCAGATAACAAATCCGAGGTATACGGGGGTTAATCTTTTTTTTTTATTTTGTTCTCGTAAATATTATCGCAAGACTATGATGGCCATTAGAATTGTTGGTGTAGGAAAGGTTTGCCCGAGTCTTATTTTATGTTGACTTTTTGGGTATTTTCATGGTTATTTTTATTGATAGTAGGTAATAGGTGCGCCTGAATTTAATCTAAGTATGATGTGTTCTAAATACATTAAAGCTTGTTCAACAATTTCAAAAATATTTGGCTCCAATGTTTGAAAATTCATAGGGAATCGCTCAGTAGTTAGAATTCAAAGTTGGAAGGATCCTAAATGAATGAAAAATCAGAACAGCGCCCCTAACGAATGTAAAAGGAATTGCGTATCTAGGTATATATATAAATCATTGCCACTTTTCGTTGTAAGTAAACTCCTCCTGAACGGCTGGACTGATTTGAATGATTTCTTTGTATGCATTTGGGTAGGGCCCTGGATGGTTTAGATTCACAAATCACCTCGGCAGATGGCGCTGCAGCCGGTATCTAGGTTATTATCCGAGCGAAGCCGGAACGAGTCGCTAGTTTCATATAATTATTATTGCTAGCGTTAGCATGACGGGAACAAAGACTAGTTTTTGTTTTAGGCAAAGCCACAGAGCAAACTGTGGCCAAAGCATACATTCTATTTATACCTATATAATTATGGTGGGACCTAGCCAAGTCCGACCTGAGGATTCAACATACTATCCTAAGGCATAAGAATAAATATTTTTTTATTTAACAATTTTAAAATACTCGTAACTCTATATGTCTTCTTTGCGCACGTGTTCGCAGTGCTAAACGAGCTGCGAACACGCGCGCGCACTCTCCTTGAAAAAGATCGCCGGACGCGATCGAAACTTGAGTCGAACTGAACTGACTATATCAAACGTGAGTTACCCGTGCATTTATTTAAAATGTGTAATAACCACGTCAGTATTCATACTAAAATTTAAAATATTTTATATTATTTAAAAATAATCAGGACCGATCATTGAACTTGGCACCCATTTAGATCTCACTTCTTTTGTCGTTGGTGTCAATAGCCAAAACATAAACATATCATAATATTGAACTTGGCTCTCATGTCAGGATGGGATTTGTTATCTTTGGAAGCATTAGGTACTTCTTTTCCAATTTTTTGTTAGGTACCTTTCAAGCTTTTTTTGGACTTTATATACGGTTTGTTGATCGAATAACTGGTAAAGGTGTGTATTTATTTCCCCAAGTAGTCTCTGCATAAAACATTAAAACATACATATTTTTTGTTACAACTGCATACACAAACAATCTTTAAATACTACGCTGCTTAGCTGCCGAATCACTGGGAAAAGCGGTAGAGAAGCTTCACTCAGCAGAGGACTATGAACTATGATGTTCTGATGGTTATAATGATGATAAAATAACAGTATCTAAAGGTAATGAAAACAAGAAGAGCGCCTTTCCGATTTAGTCCAGCAACTGACGTAAGCGACCTTAATTTTCATACATTTGCTAGCGTTTCATTAACGGGACATTAAAGAACATGCTGGTTGTCCATCATGTACATATTTTGTCTTTATTCAGATATGATTATTTATTGTTAGTCAATTATTTTATAAATATTTCGTGACGCACTTAAAATTTCTTTAGATTTGTTAAGTATCTGTCACAGCCTATTAGCTTAATCGGCCGTTCAATCAACAGGCCGGCCGCTTTACTAAACATAGCCGTTTAACCAGCTTCCTGTATGATATTCAGCTGTATCGTTTGTTACAACATTTAATAAAGTGGCTGACTAATGCCTATCCAATTCGTACGACACCTGTGACCTAAATCCTCTGTAAAATCTCTGAACATCATCATTATTAGATATGGATCTTTTACTAGTCGATTCCTCGATTTACTTCTTATTCGTTTATTATATATTAATATTATAATTATTTTACTTTTCGGTCGATTACTAATCGTAACAATATATTCAATTTCAAGTAAGTACTTTAATTTAGTTTACTTCAGCTATCTAGGAAGCAATTCAATAAAATTATTCTTCTATAAGTGGGGTAGTTTGTGCAAATTAAGTCACGAAGAACTTGTAATAAATTACTCGTATAATATATGACTTCATTTTTATTTTCCCGTAATGAATCTTCATTGGAGCAAAAAGTAATAGAACAACAAGAAAAAATTATCTAATAAAAATGGTCAAGTAATAAAACAACAATTATATAATTATATGTTTTAATTGGGTGTACATGGTTATGCATTACAATAATATTTTATCAATTGTTAATTCATTAAATTATGGCACTTAACAAATAAAATATAAAACAATACATACATGGTACACGGATTACACGGATCGAATGTCTTATTTGAAACAACAATAATAATAATACGATACATAAATAATATTAATTAACATGATTTTTCGAAATTAGCTTAAAGATTATTCGGAATTAATTCTCAGTCGTTCGTTGAGGTCCGCCACCCGACGAAGACCTCTTTGATTTTTGCATTTTTTTTTAAGAAAATAAAGTTTTAAATCAATAACTCATTGTTCCCGATCGTAAATTATAAATAAGAAACTTACACGCGAAATCATAATAATAACTTAAGGTTTTGTACCCATAAGGACAACTGACTCACCACGAGTATCCAACAATCTTTCTAACGAACGCGCAGGATGTCATTTTATAAAAACCAGTTCAACATCATTCAATAATACAAACTGTCGATAAAAACTTACAACTAACAAACTCCTACCAAGGTTACTTACTGAAAACAATACACGCTACTGCGAAGCGGATACGTGAGAAGCGATTGTGAAGTTCTCACAACGATTGCTTTAAGGCATGTTTGTTCTAATACTTTAACGGCTATTTAGGAGTTATTACTAAGATATAAATAATTTGTGGAAGCGTTCCCTCATGCTAGTTCTATGATAAGTAGACGTAATGGAGCATCTTAGCAATCGCCAAGCAAAGACTGACGCCATTTCAAGTCAAAGCTCTGAATTGATTTTTCCCAAACACAGCTGCCTTGAAAAGTTATCTCATCTATGATTGGTGATAGTACTAAGACTGCGTTACAATGATACTCCGTCTGATGCAACAAGCGCACACACACTAACTATACTTTACATACAAAAGGCCACATCACATCATTCAGTCACGAAGCGAGAAATTATTCTAATAATGAAAATGTCTATTATACAATTCGCCAACTCGACGTGGAGGCTACGAACGGTCTACTTTTTCAACTAAGTAAAATTTCGATAACATTTATAACCTAATTATTGTTAATTTTATTTCTATTGTACCGTTCTATTATGTGTCAACGTACGTACTTAGCGTAGTGAGATTAACGATTTTGTCGAGCCTCTTGTTTCTTTGATTACTGAACATAGTTGGCAAGATTTCCTGCGCAGCTGCTTCGAGATGAACACTATAAGGAGTAAGTATTTCATAAATACATATAGGGGTAATATTAATTTGGATAATTACGAGTATACGTTACATTGGCTACCACTTCACCAATCACTGTGACCCGTTAGCACGACATACTACCAAAGGAACTGCATCGTGCACTTTTAGAAGGTATACAAATTTTGATAATAACACTACTAATATTACACAAAATACTATTTACATTTCATTTAAATTCATTTACGTTAATTCAACTTATGAACTGGATATATACTACATTATAAGAGCATTACCAGTTGATTAATATCATATTAAACGTCACGACTCAAACTTGAGCAATACAAATACATACCAAAAATATCGTTCTCTTTGCTTCCCCGAAGCTGCGATATGAATAATAATATCACATACGATATCGTGACGAAATTGCATTGGGAAGTTAAAAGTATAAACTATGTAAATGCAGGGAAATAATGGCGCGGCAAATTTTCAGAGTATTTTTGTATCAGGTTTGTTAAGTAAGCATAACTTAGTGCTGGGCTGAGGATGTGATACAAGGAAGGGCACATGCAGTTAATTATTATATACAAGTTAAGCTCCAACACCATTTTATACTTCAACACATGTTTAGTTAGTGCGAGGGAGGTAGGCCTACCTTCTGGGAAAGCATATGGGAAAGGCCGTGCAGTTAGTGATAAACACATGTTAGAAGACCCACAGAACTACACTAACAGGTACATAGAATCTGTTCTAAATGATATAGACACCCTTTTCCGCGGACCGAGTTAGGAAGGCGCTAGGGAGAGGCAGCATGCAGTTAGTGACGACAGGTAAGTTATAATCAGATACTTGTCAAAGGGTGGTTTTTATCCTAAAACAGATTTTGCATCGGATAAAGAAACTGTAGATTGAATAGTGATGTCGGGTTTTACGACAAATATCACCAGTCCTTATGAAATCGGTGTAGCGCTAAGTGACCAGTACTCAACAATTTTGCCGTACCACTATTGAAACAATAAAGATAACATTCGCGAATTTCTCATGCTTATATGAATGTAATATTATTTTGGTTTGAGTAGTAATTACAAATATCAGTACTAGTAGGTACATAGTAATATACAGGCGTAAATTTATAATTAATAGAAGAAGGATACGTTAGACATCAACATTACCAATTAATTTATCTAAACACCGAATACACTAAGTGTCTTTCTCTCAGCAACTGCGAAGTTCATTATGATGCAGACACCTTACAAGAATATGAGATTTCGTCCCTATGATAAAATCGCAAACATAGTAATCTATATCACATCTGATTGAGACTAATATTCACTGCAACCTTCCAGTAAGAATCCCAGTAAATATTACTTCAATATATGAATCTTAAATATTATTTACAGTCCAAGACCTTGTCGTGCCTTAACGTAAGACTAGATTTTACTACGGAGAAATTAAACGTGAGAATTGATTGAGTGATGTAACATTAATCGATATTGAATATTGCTGTAGTAAGGCAACACAGAAATACTTTATACAATAAAAAATAATAGAGAAGTAGCCCTTTAGACTGGACTAGGACATACACAACATATAAATATATATGTACAACGTCTTTAACCGCACACTTCCAAATCACAACTAACTGAGCAACGTCTAACATCACTGTTGGAGTATTCCAAATCTCTATTTCACTATACACGGATCAAATTCGTCCACTCATGGTATAATCGTTTCACTAAGAACAGGTTTGTTATTTTCCTTAACTGTCGTTTAGAGTGAGCGGTCGCCAGCACGGTTGCCAGTCGTGCTACGTGTGCCAATATCAGAAATCCTCAAGCAGCACCGCTTCACGTGGAACCAGGCCCTTCTGGTCTCCTCTGCAGCAGAGAAGGTGCTGGTCGTCTACTTCCAGGATCAGCCGCAGTCGCTCGCCTTCGTTGAACGCGAGGTGTCCTGAGTCGGACGGCAGCCGGTGCCATAGCGTTCTTACGTATCTGAAACGAAACGCATTCATCGATGAAATTCTGATTTGATGCTAGATACAAAGTGCTACATAAGACGATATCTGACAATAATATTGGTATTGTTTGAAATACTCCACTGCTGAACATAGGCCCCGCCTAGATTTCCACAACGAACGGTCCTGCGGAACCTGCAACCAGTGGTTTCCAGCAACCTTTGTGGGGTCATCTGTCCATCTAGTGAGAGGCGTCTTCCGGTTCGTGGTCGCCACTTGAGAACCTTTCTATCCCATCGGTTGTCAGTTCTGCGAGCAATGTGGCGTGCCCATTGCAGCTTGTTTACATCTTTGAGCTATGTCGGCCACTTTCGTTCTTTTGCAAATATCCTCATTACGGATTCTGTTGTGCAGACTCCGAGCATAGCCCTCTCCATAGCTCGCTGTGACTTTGAGCTTCGTTATGAGGCCCACAGTTAAGGCCCACGTCTCAGTTCCATAGACCATCACTGGCAACACGTACCTACTGGTTAAAGACTTTCGTCTTTAGGCATTGGGGTATTTTGGACTCAAAGATGTGCCGAAGTTTCCCGAACGCTGCCCATCCGAGTTGGATCCTTTGCTGGACCTCTTTGTCGAAGTTGGATCTACCTGATTGGATCTTTTGACCCAGGTAGACGTATTCGACAACGAGTAGGTAATATTACTTGTAAACTTGTAGTAATGCGAAAGTTTGGTTGCTTGAAGGTGTCTTGCTCAATGTAATGCTGTAATGCCCGAGCGACACGAGGCTAGACTTTCAAGCTAGGGTGGCAAGTGTTCGTAAGCTAGCAACCTAGTACTTCTAGCTTTGTGTAGACAAAACTAGCGTTACGTAGCGTTGTCTACACGAAGCTGGAAGTAAGCTAGAAGTCTAGCTTACTAACATTAGCTTGCTATCCTAGCTTGAAAAACTAGCCTCGTGTCGCTGAGAATTTAGTCTGTTATAAAAGTTTGTTCTCACTTGTGTTGTTTCGGCTGCGTTGTAGTGCGCTGAGCCCTGGCCGCTGAGGAAGACGCGGCGCGGCGCGGCGCCGCGGGCGGGGCGGAGCGCCCGTACGGCAGCGACGACGGCCGCGGCGCCGCACCGGCCTGCCACGCCTGGTCCACGCGGGAGGTCCTGACACGAGACAAATGTCGAAAATGAAAAACGTTTATTTAGACAAATACTGAGTTTACAAAGGTTGACTGACAAATTACATAATCTAGAAATTAGCACTAATTGAGTGCCAATTTCCAGATACCCGTTTTGAGTAGGTTCCAACCATTGCCGGGTACAAGCTCCCACCCAAGCACTGCCTAAGTAGGCACCGGGCACGGCATAGCAAGCTAGTGTTAGTAAACTAGTAAGCTAGTACTAGATTCGTGTAGACAATGTATGCCGTTGCGTGGCGTTGTCAACACGAAGCTGGAAGTACTAACTTGCTAGCTTGCTAACTCTAGCCTGCTATCCTAGCTTGAAAAACTTGCTTCATATAGCTCGGGAATTACACAATGACAAAATTGCGGACAATTAAAGTTCCATATTAACGGTTTCATAAAACAGCGATTATTTCAACTTTCTCTTCCTGAAAACTGTAAAAAATGGCCTTGCTAGGCAATAACAGCGACAGACCGTTGTGAAAAAGGTTTTTTAAGACTCTAAAAGGGCCGGAGTCATTTGAAACACGCAAAAATACTTAAATTCAGACGAAACTCCTTTACATCGTAGACATTATTTTATACCTCGTAAATCTATCGCAAAACTTTCAATAGCTTAGAAACAAAACCTAAACAGACACTTGAAATGATCTAAATTTATGAGTTCACTTCAAATAATAAGTTAGGACAAATGCATCGTAGTCTAGTATCGACGAGCGCCGACTGAGTTATTTTGATATATCGTAAATGTCATTTCGGTATTCATGTTTAATTTGAATACTGAAACAATTCCCGTAAAACATTGGGAATGTCGTTGCATTGAATATTTCAATATGGATGTAGAGTATGATCATAACTATGAATGCTGAGTTAGTGATGTTGTATAAACCGTTAGTATAAGCGTAGTATTTGTAAAAAATATTCATAATTAATTAACAGGGTACTCGCATGTGATATGCTTGTACCGTTTTAGTACCAAACGGCAAGCGTTTGTGTCAGTTTCAATTAAAAAAGACCGTCAAATGCGGTTGAAACATAAGTCGGACTCGACCGACCATATCACAGGTGAGTCGTCCATTAATTAAAATGTGTTACAACTATGTTAGTATTCATAATATCATTATCGTGTTAGTGATTAGATTGTTATCATAATATCCCATATAAACGCCGATATACATACGGTGTCGTTGGAGAGTTTTTAGCGTTTGTGGTATTTTTAACTGCAGCATCTAAGACCAGACTGGCTGGTCGGGGCTTGTTGGGCTTCTTCGTGTTCTCGGGTAATGGTCTGTAGATACGAGTGTTGTGCAAATAAAGCATGTGAAAATAAAACCTAGAAGTACAAATAGTTATGGCGTACATAATTAAAGCTAAAATTAACCATAGAAGTGAAATATAGTAAGTAAATTATGGACGTTAGAGGGCCATTTATAAATTATGGAATAAGGCAGAGCACGTTTTTTTTAAATATTAAACATATGGCTTATTGGCCTTAACTCATTTTATTGATTGCATGTTGAAAAAGCTATATTTTGCTCTTGTTATAAGCTGATGGAAACACTACCCCAAGGAATTTATTCCGTGCTATGGAAATACACGAATTTTCGTACCGTTTCGCGCGAAAACGAGATCGTGAAATCACTACACTCAGCTGTGATAAAGACGAAAGAAAACCCCACAACAAAGAAATACGCGAAATTAAAGTTATAAATGGCACAAAACATAAATAAAAAAAATTGTCTAGGTACATGGAGTAATCGGCAAAAACTACAAAATACTTAAACGATAATCCAACAAAGATGGATAAAAGATATTTATAAAATAAAAGAAGAACCAAAACCTGCAACAAATATATATACCCGTAACCATAGCGGTGTTTTTTTAGCAAAAATGTGATGAGTAGTAATGTGATGGAAATGTTTACCTGTTGGCGGCTGCTGGTGTTCTTTTCCCAGGATTGGTTCTGGGCGTGGGTTTTGCTGTGGCGCTGGTAGGAGACTGGCCTTTACGAACTGGTACCGGGATACCGCTGTCAATTAAAAAACGAGGACTTTAGTTACTGAAGCGAAAACTTTTTTTGCCGCACCACATACAGATTTTACCTGGGCTGTGAATTGAGTTAAAGCGCTACGTGCGTAAATGAAAGAAATATTCGGGTAAACTCAAGTGCTCATTTATAACACATTGGGCTTATTGGTGAAGGAAGATGTCGTGAGGAAACCGGGATGTTTCAAGAATCTTTCAAGATCATAAATCATCCGCCAAACCCGCATTGGGCCCACGTAGTGGATTATGGTCTCGACTATCTCCTTGCGAGAGAAAGCTCCGAGTCCTAGTGGTGGGAACATTTTGTGGGTTGGGTATGCTTGCTTGCCGTATCCTATTGTGCCTATTGTGAGCTCTTAAACGGCTTGTAAAATAAAACTTACTTTTCAAAATTCTATTGCATGACGTATATTGCAATAGACTCTCAGCGTTGTATGTTATTTTACTAGCTTTTGTCGATATTTTCGTCAACGTAAAATTTATAAAGACCATACTTGAAGGAATTCTGCAATTTGTCCCACCCTGCTATTTTACGCGTAGTTTTTGTTCTCGTCGTTTTCCCGCAATAAAAATAGCCCATGTATTTTATTTATTATTCCACACTATAATCTGTCCTTCAAATTTCCGTTCAGCTGTTGCGACGTGATGGACCAACAAACGTTTGGCATTTGTACCCAATAATTGTAGGACAGATGGATGCCAGGCTACTGATGGCAGCAGGATACTTGCATAATATATTTAGGCCCCGATAAGGAAGTGGTACATTAATCGTACGCAGAACTTCAAAGTGCGTCATACCCCACCAGCTTGCGCAAATACGGTGACTAATTTGCGTAATAAATGTAAATGGTTCGAAATTGAAGCCGACATCAATGTATTGACTTTTCAAACATAAATCAATATTAATTATAATGCAGTCGTCAGTATTTGTAGGCACCACCAGACAATAGAATACAATGTTATAAACACAGCATAAACTGCCCACTTTATGTTTCCATTGGGACACAAGGTCACACTGCACACTCTCAAGGAGATATTCGCATTTACGATCAAGTGTATTTTAATGTCTTTAATGAAATAAGCAAGAGTTTAGTTTCCTTTTCACCATAAGCATAGCATAAAGCATAAACAGATCACTTTCACACGTTCCCACTACTGGGATGGGATTTTCTCTCACAAGAAGAGAGTTAAGGCACCACGCTGGCCATGTGCAAGTTGGCGGATGATTCATCTCCTTGAAAGACGTCTTTCTTGGAACATGTCGATTCTCTCACGATGTTTTCTCTTAGCGTTAAAGGACGTGGTGATGATAAACAATAAACATGTACTGCACTCGTAAAAATACTCTTAGATTCAGACGGGATTCGAACTTCGATCTTAGGATTGTAAAATCTAATTTTACAAAAATTGCAAATTGTAGGTAATACATGATAACATAACACTTTCATACAAAGGCACAACATACAGGATATAAATTACAATAAAAATAATTGCCTAAACCTTTTAAGTAAACCTTGTCGATTAGAGCGATATTCAATTTATGACAACAGGATTAAAATGATCACCAAGTTACATTTTGGGTTCTTTTTATTACAAAAAAAAAGTTTTTGTTAAACCACATAATTTTAAGAACAATGAACCGCGCTACGTCTGCATTCCTTACATTGACGTATATAATGATATTTTGAGAAGAAAGTACAATGTGCTATCCAATATTGATGTAGCCGTACATACCGATGCGTATTCTTGGCCGGGGAGTGAAGCGTGGGCGCCTGTGGTCGTACGGGCGACGACACCGGCCGTGGGATCTTGGAACCTCGCGATGCCGCTGGAGACGTTTCACCTGCAATGGACGATGACCTTTATGACGTCTTGTTTGCCTTTCCTATTATTAATTGTTTCTCGGAAGAAATTGCTATTAATTATAAAGTAACCCATTTATGAAATTATAAAGATATGAGTATAAGTTATTGTTTGTGTTATTGTGTACGTCATTTTTCTGATGTGCATAGTAAAGTGTTTCTGTTTTGTGTCATACGATTTTGCGAAAGTAGATTCGATGTGATTGGTAAATGCTGAGGATTTTATAGAATTCATATACTCGGAATAATACAATTTGGTTCTACGAAAAACAGATGAACGCAACAGTCCTGATCCGAATAGCGGTCCGCCATTTGACTGACTACTCCTTCCTAGTCTAGTGGTTATCATATTGATTTTAACCGACCGTCTCGACTCGATTGCCTAACAGTCTTATGTTATCACTTTGTCTTGCTTTTGAATTTGAAGCGATAATCAAGAGCGCAATTTCAAAGCCATTTTAGTTAAGCGGTATACCTGCAGGTTTGTCCTATCCTCCTAAGTTATTTTCGCAAATATTTAATACATCTTTAATTCCTACTTAGTCATAAGTACTGCATCATCCTGTTAATTCTCCGCGTATGTGGGTATTCTCACGATATTTACCAGATATTTCAGACTAAACATTGTTTGAACAGCTGACTCAAGTCGAGCAAACATGTGTTTTGACTGAGATCGCGGAATTGCATTTAGGAATGATTTAATCAATTTGCGTTCTAGTTTCACCAATTAAACCTTTATTGCCATTTTAAACAGAGGTATGATGTCATACAAACTAGTTCGTTAAATTAATTATTTTTTTGTCGTGACCGTGGGTGTACCTAACACTCGTTTTTTGAAACGTTTGTAATGTAGAGCGCATCAGTTAGGGTCTGATCCTACGAAATCACTAATTCTCCGCTGGCATAACACCAGTTGTTAAAGTTTATGGATGTAGCTTTTTATTTTTTAAGAGACCTATGAGAGTTGGCTTCAGAATACCTCAATTCAATTCAACCTCAAATTTCAATATTTACCTACCGGCTACCGTTAAAAACCCAAGGCCCTCTTAATGTAAATCTACTAATTACTCGTCTCACACAACGTTTGCTGAGTGTTCTCCATTCTAAAGCCCGTCTACCCCAATGGTTATCCGTTCTACATTAAATATGATCAGCCCACTGGCACTTCAGCTGTTGAATGCTCCGAGTTATTTTGGTGGCCTTAGCTCTCTGTCCGTACCGTAAACCGTAACTCGACGAGTACCTACTATTTCTCGCATGATGTCAAGGGCAACTCAGATGGTAATATCTGTCAGTGTAGCCTAGTCAGTGTTACAATCATTTTATATCTTTGGGGTTGGGTTTAGTAACAGCGCAGAGCTGTACCAGAGAATGATAATGATTTGGGCTCTTCATGTTTTAATAGTTGCGTGAAACTGTGCCAGGTTTATTTTATTGCAGCTTTATTGCTTACCATCGGGCACATGTACATTACATATATTACAAAAAAAAGTATTTACCTGAAGGAGTGCCTCCGGGGCTCTCCGCGTTGCTAAGCATCTCCCACTTAAGTTGCAACCGCCGGAATTTGCCCCCGGAGTTGTTGCTCGCATTGCCCGTTTGGCCACTGGCACCGCTGCTGGCAGACCCTGGCCGCCATTGCTCTTCACCGCTGCATTCCAGCTGATCGCGTGAAATGACAATGCCATCATTATACACTGACACTACTGGAACCCTCCAAAGTTGTAGCTAGCGTCAAAGAACAATGGCAAAATAATAGTTGACATCGTTGATAGCGTCTAGAAATACCATCTATACAAAAGTAATTTGTTGTTTTTGCTGAGATTTTTCACATAAATATAAATGGTAATAGAAGCCACAAAAAATATTACAATTTATTGGGTTTTAAATGATTAAAATAACTTCCTACTCAGTTCAAGTGAGACCACTAACTATAATCATACTATTTTGGAAGTAATTTTAAAACAATAATGACGCCAAAACATTTTTATTTAGAGTTGGTTACTATTAGTAGATAAAATATCAGTATTTATAAAAAAACAAACGATAGATAATGGAAATAAGGTTCACTTAAACTTCTTCCCGCTGTATTACGATTACAATATTAATGCCTACCCTAATAACTATTGGTATTAATTTTATTTTATGTTATGGTAACATCGAAAATACCTTTGTCGCTGTCAAGTGTCAAGTTCGTTGCTCCTGCGATTTTCGTGTCGGTAGATTTCGTATTTGAATATCTCATTATAACTATTGGACTTGGATTGTTTACCGGACTGATATTCCCATCGTTTTATGTGACTTGTGCGTGCCTAAAGGCACCTACATATTAATCTGGCAATCTTATATGCTGTTAGATTAGTTATGTAACAAAACAAGACCTCAGAAAAAGTAGTTTTCTTGTTGTGAGAACATGACGTCTCGACATACAATGTCAAACCAATGTCAAACCTACATAACCTAAAAAAAGTTTAAACCTAAAAATCTTTTTTTCACGGCCTTCTCAAGACAAAAATCTTTCCATATATTACTCAGGGGCTGACGCTCAACATTTTAAGATATTTTTGATGTATAGACGCTATCATTTCGTCTCAACTATTTTAAAGTATGAAAGTCTGCCATTGTTCTTTGAGGTAAGACTGAGGTGATTGTCGATTAGAAATCTTTTAGAAAATATAAGCTATTCTATTTACCTACAAACAGTAACAAAATTGTAAACTTGATGATGTAGTGTAAGGCAAGACATTGCTTCAGATGCTACCCCAAAATGCGCTAATTACGATTTTGTACTGTTCTGAAGAAACGTTTAGACAGTTTACAAGATGCAATTGTTTATCTTCTCCTGTATAAATAAATGTTTCTATTTTGGTGTTGACACTTAAAGAGTATTTAGCTATACAATATACGATACACGGTAATTTCCGTTCAGGCTTCTATCTGACCTAAAATATTTCCTTGGTCATTACAGCGTGGGAATGCTGCACGTCTGATGAACATTTTTGGACTGCGGTTTGACGATCGCAGATTCAAAATTAATGAATTCCGACTTGTATTTGTTTGTATATTTGATTTTTAGAATTGTCAAATGCCAGTGACAAGTTTTACATAATTCTGAATGAAGTAAATAGTTTACGTGACTATTATGTGCATACTGCAATTACAGTAGTAGGTAACAGTTGAATCGTTGCCAATTTGCAATTATTGATTTGTACTGTCTTCAAAACTTAGATATTTTGTTTAAGTTACAATCCATACCAGTAGGTAAATGATGTAAGTATTTACTTTATTTGTCTTCTGAGTGAGGCAATTGCATCTTGTTAATCAGCTTTTACAGCAGATAAAATTGTTTATGCTGAGATACGGGAAAGGTATTCCAAATGTAAATATTTGGCAAACTTACTTTATTGCAAATATGGCAAATGAAATAACGACAGAGGTGAAATAATACGCTTGGGAAATATGCACACAATGACAATATGAAACGAAAAAACCAAAGCAGGAAAATATGGGCATAGGATTGTTAAAAGCAAGCGTTTGCCGGTAAGCAAACAAAATTCTGGCTGTACTGTGAGCAACAAAACCACAAAACACGTCTACAGAACAAAGCACATTCAGTTTTGTTTCCACACAAATTTCCCGGCGCGTTACCTTTGCGTCAGTGCCGGTAGTCTTAGCGGAGGGTTTATTGTTCTCGAGACTGTCTGTATAGTCGTCGCTGTCATCACACATCAGCCGGTCGAATGCTTGCATGAGTTTTGAGCCTAAATGCACCCCAGACCATCTTCTATTGGCTTCTAATTCGATTCTACTGTTGTTTGGACACAAGTCATATCCTATAGACGCAGTCGGATTAACGCATGATCGAGGTCTGTTCTTTTCGATAGTCGTTCTCACATTAGCAGAATCATTCAATAAATCGGGAGTAGAAGGCTCCTTGTTCTTTGGCTCCTTATGTCTCATGATAACGCTGGTCTGGCAGTCGTCGCTCGAGAGACCGCTCGACTGCATAGATCGCACCAGCTTCAGTAAGTTTCGCTGGTTCAGTGTTAGTGGTGGGTTAATCGAGGTGGGCTGTTAAATACACCAAAGTTTTTTAGCATATCATGCATCATGCTGTATGTCGTTAGACTACAGATACCTTATGTTAAAGTTCTTGACAAGGTCACAGAAAAGATCGATGTTACGTCGCCGTGCCTTTATTTGCATTTTATGTAAGCTGTGCACGAAAGTATAAAGGCTAAAGTATCCAGTTTTATTTGCCGTGAATCGTGGTTTGAAAGCACATGCACTAAACAATAAAATGCAAATAAAGCGATGTTTGCTCCGTCAGGCGGCAGTTTGACAGTATGCAATAGGTGGTTTCAATACACGAGAGATATGGCAGGTCGTTGATCGAGAAAAGGGCACAGATAGCAAGATAGGTTAAGGTTTTGGTGTTATAGAAAATCGATACATACCCGACTGGCAGCTCGCATGTCGCTCTCAATCCTCTTGAAGCTTCTGTGTAGTTCTCGCATTTCAAACATTAGGTCGAGAGAGAAAGGTAGTAGCCTCAAGGGCTCGAGGCTGGCAAGAAGCGTGTCGAGCAGGGCGCGGCAGCGAGGCTCGCCGATGCAACCGGCGAGGATGAGGGAGTCGGGACCATAGTGCTTCTCGAGAATCGATTCTCTGGTGCGGACGTACGAAACCCACGCGTCAACTGTCTGTGCACTGTAAGTTAATAACTATTATTAGAAAATGAGAAGTAAATATGTAAACTTATAAAATTATAATAATAAAGAAATATAAATTTATAAAACGGACGTTCTTCTCGTCCTCGGGGAACGTTGACAAAGAACGGCCGCCCTAAACAGTAAATATTGCTAACACATATCAATAAATGTTTTTTTTTTGTAAATTAACTTTTAAATTATTTAATTTTGCGTTCATCACAAATATTTCAGCACTTAAGTTTGTACTTCATGCAATTTAGTATACTAGTCTATAACTATTAAATCTAAAATAATAATATTTTGTCTCTTACTTGAGTAGACCCAGGATGAATGCGTTGAACTTAACGAGTCCTTCAGTTACAGCATCTTCGCTATTGATTCTCAGTACAAGTTCGTTAAGCGATTTTGTTATTGGACCTGAAAAATATATATTTTTTATAAATATTTAAATCCCATTTCATTAAAGTATGTTAAAGTAGTGGCAGTGAAGGTACCTTGTCTAGTTGTAGCTTCAACCATTTGCCAAACCGAATTATTCACAGGCCCAAATGAAGTTTCAATATTTTCCTTTAGTCCATCCCTGAATATAGCATATAGAGCAGGGCACAAAGCATTTAGAGTAATTTTAGCACACGCTGGAGACTGCTTAGAGTCACCCAGGAATGCCAATTCAGCTTGGTCAGTAGCCGAGGAGAAGTGTTGAATTAACATCTCTACGGCGTCCGTAACATTAGAGACAAGAGCTGAAAATAACACAACAAAGTTAGTATTACATCGATACACTGATGGTTTAAGGTACTAAAGACCCCCTTGGACTGAATGTATGTTTGGAAGTCTGAAATTTCCATAAAATCAGCTGGATTAATTACACTCAACAACTTTATCTGATACAGTAGTTTTTTAAGTCTTAAAATTGTACATACCTCTCTTTTGCGAAACATCAATCAAGTCGTATTTTCCTCTTGCTTCATGGTGGATGGGACTTCTAAATTCTTCTGGGCTTGTTTCCCCTTCTTCGCAGATTGGTATTTCTGCTAGGTTCTTGCCCTGCAAAAATCAATTTTAGTCGCAGCGCATGCCAAGAGTTGTTAATAAATAACGCAGCCAATTAGTGTCTTCATAAGCATGACTTGCTTATCTACCAGAAGGTGATGCTAGTGTGAGGTGAATCTAGTATATTAATACATCTAATGGTGTAGATAACGTGCCAAAAGCTTGGTGAAACAGGCTACTGTACGAAAAAAACAAGATAAAAGCGTGTAATGATCGAGAAAGTATAATATGTCACAGATGATTGAAATAAAAATAAAGAACCAAGGTACTCACAGAAATCAACGGGCTTGCATGATACAGGCATACACAGTAATAGTGAATACCTTACCTGATAAAGTCTCTGCGCTACCACGGCTGAAATATTTGGTGAGTTTGGTGGAGTACTGGTACTCGTCACCTTTAACTCTTCCATGGGCTTCGGTTGAGTATGCGTAGTCTCGACCTTGGCCTCTGATTTCTGGGCAAAGCTTACAGATTTCTTGCTATTACAACTACTACCGCTTGATTCTGTGGACCTTGAATTCTCATCCTGAGATCGCTTCATCTGAAGGAACTTGGTAACCTGACCTCTTACCTTTTGAACTTGATCTTGGTTCCAATCATCCATATTTTGACAATTTAAGCCGCTTAATTTCAAGAATTCTTCTAACTGTTCTAAATCAGCGCTACTAATCAGTGCACCTGGTGGTGGGAATTCTGTGTATTCTATTTTCTTTGTTCTTGGTTTGGGCATCGGTGGAGTGTGTGGTCTATGGAATTTCAATTCGTTCGATTTTCCTGACTCTAAACTGCTCTCAGTTCCCACACCTTCATCAGGATAGTACTCATTATAATCTGCATCTTTATCAGCTGCATCCAAAAATTGCTGTGATAGCCTTTTAGCGGCTATATCGTTGTTTTTTCTGTAATCTGCATTTTGTAAATAATAAGGTTCTTGAAGAGAACGCCGCTTAGTCTTATTTTCTGTTACAGCAGTCATGCACACAACCGGATCTTGAATGAGATCGTCCATTTCAAACATGCTGTATCGTTTGGCACTTGATTTCCGAGTTTTATCCATAGACTTTCGTAAAATGCTTTTTGGTAGTGGTGGTCTCGGCGGTACGATTTCTCCTTGTTTTGTAAGACGGGCTTGGTCGGCTAACGACAATGAACGTTTCGGAATTGTAGGGTTTCTTTGCGCTTCGTTGTTAGGACAACTTGCTTCTGAACTTGTAGCGCTGTCGTATCGATACACAAACAAAGGATTGAAATTCCCTCCAGGTGCGGGACTATTTTGCGCAGACGAGTCTGTGAGCATAGTCGATGAACCACGGTAGCCTGATGATGGCTGTGTGGCGGTACTAGAACTTGATGACACAGCTGTCGTGTTTCCAGCCAAATTATTACAATCGCAGCTCATAGGCCTATTCTTGGATTTGGAAGTACCACAATATTTGTCATTGCATTTTGCCAATACTTCTTTTTCTTTCGTGTGCTGCATCAATTCTGGTAGCTCAGACAACAGCTGTTTGCATTCCATAGGTAAGAGGAAATTGAGTGAATCCCAGTCTCTGATATGACCCAAACCTTTTTTCTTCAACATCTCTAAGTCATTGCAAGAGAAAGGTCTTTTACCTTTAACGTGAAGTTTATTTCTTCTGATATCGCTTGACTTCGGCGACATATTAACTTTCAATGGGCTCAAATAAATATTAGCTCTTCCATTCAGGAAGGAAATATCAGGCAAAGTATAGTTGGGATACAGGACAAAGACTGGTTTTTCACAATCTCCCTCTTTTAGTTTTTCGAGGAACGATGGTTCAACGACTTTAAACATTTCTCGTTCTTGTACAATAGTTGACACATGCATACTTGATGTTTGCATGCTTTTATCTGACGTAGTGCTGCCTATGTGCGTAGATGTCGCTTTATGATCACATAGGTCACGCTGAAGTAGTTTATTCATTCTGGTGATCTGAGTGCCATCTGACTCTGAACAGCTTGAAATACTGACACTCGTGGCAGACGACTGTGATGAACAAGACCGCCTATTTCTGATTTTAGAAGGACTGTTTACGATACTTAAATTCGTTCTTTTAATATGAGGCTTATTAACGGTCGCATACAGATTAGTTTCACTGTCACTTAGTTTGTGTCCTTCTCCAGTTTCTTCCTCTTCTACCAAAACTTCATCATATACTCGGTTCGGGTAAAGACTGGAAGGTGGAATTTCATCATAAACGAGTGAATTCTCTTCCGCGACAGTACACGGCAGGTCTATTTGAGGTCGTTCAGAAGTTGTACTTTTTGATTCAATTTTTTGTTCTCCAAGAGATTCTCCACTCTCAGCTCCAGAACTTGAAGGCCAACATTCAGATCTATCCAATTGTTCCATACTAAGAGTTCCATCGTTACTCATACTTTTCTGTTTCATAAATAGCTTAACTAGATTAAAAGCCTGTTTTGGTTGGCTTTTGTCCGATGATGTTTGGTTTTCAGTCGAAGAAGTACTCATTGGTTCAGAGTGTTGACTTCCTTGCGTTGAACGATGTTGTGATACATCGTAAACCTTCATGCATACCGATGTGCCTGTTAGTCTTTGATTGACGGTAAAAGAATCGACCTGCAAACATAAAAGCGTTAAATGAGTGCATCAAACATTTGCTCATCATTACTAACTTATTATTGTTCAATTAACATACCGTTGAGTTGCTGAGCGCAGCGGAATTAATGGAACTATTCATAAGTTTCCTTCTATAGAGATTTGGCAGACTTTGGCTTTTAATTACTGAGTTATTCATTTCACTTGCGGCATCAGTTCCTTCGTTTGAGTCTCCATTGTTATTTCCTGAGGGGTGCCTGGAAAACGATCATAAACAATTAAAATTGGTTGAAATTAATTAAAACTAGTGATTCAGCTCAATAACAATATAATAAAACATTTACCTCCTTAATGGCGACTGACTGCTTTGTTTCTTTAGTTTACTCCACGTAGTTAATCCTAAATCACTTCTAGCCATAGACGTTGTTAACTTATTTGTTAGTTTCTTACATCTTTCTAATAATTCTAAATTCCTGCGCGTTCTTTCATCGTTATCTAATACTAGACGTTCTTCTTTACCTAATTTGTCTGAAATATTAATTCTGAATTAGTCGTCTTATCGTGAGTGATTACATACTCATGATTCAGAAAATGTGTAAGCTAGATTCCTTATAATCTCGGTAAACAATTACGTCAACTGTTACTGCGAATTTGGGAAGTATCATAAAAATCATACCATGTTTTTGATTGACGGCGGGTTCGGCGCACTCACTGTCCTCGGAGTAAGTGGTGAGACTACCTTCAAAGGCAATAGTGTAGTTGTCCTTATTGGCCTGGCAGGTTAGTATGAGGTCCTGCTCAGTAGGCAGCTCGCAGTCTAGACTGTCCACGCTGAAGTGAACACCATGTACACCCTCTTTGACGGGTGAGAAGAGGAGTTCGGACTTGCATATCGACATCGTATTAATCGAACCGACGGATTCTTCACCCTGTGTACAAATATCACTGATCTATCATCTTATTACGGCTAACGGCAATGGGTTGTTGATGGTAAAAGTATATTGTGAAACATTGTGTAGCGATTACTCTGAAAGTATTAACGTGAACGTTCTCGGAAGATTTCGAAACGTAACGTGTGCTAGTTTAAACATAAACATTTGCTTCTAGCTATAACTCTCTGGATGCGGATGCAAGCGCAGCGTCTAAAAATAAAGAAGTGCAGCGTAAAGTTCGATGTTTGGAATCCTTTATCGACATTGTTATTTGTATTTAGCGAAGAATCGATATATATCTATTTCGGCTAAACAATTTATTATTTGGAACTGATAAATTGATAGCCTACTTCAAATTTAGTACACTGTACATTTGGGTCATACTATCTACTAGCAATTGAATTGAATTGTGTATATAAAAAAAAATACACGGTTTTTTACGGCATTGAGAAACCTTCTTTTTGAAGTCGATTAATAAAAGAGGCTTGCATTAAGCCGTGAACAATGCCATGTGTTCGATAAATATAACAAACATGCATTTTAAAGAATTCTAGAACGTTGTTCAAATCATGACCTATTACAAACTTGTTTACTGTTTTGTCATTCTCATTTTTATAAGCGCGCCATAAGGGCGAGTCCTGATCTATTTGTACTGAGGGTTTACAAACTATTTTCAATCATACTAAAGAATTGAATCCACTAGATATGAGGTATATCTTCGCAGTAAGTATACCAGTTGCAGTACGCCTAACAACATGGCCGCAACGGGCGTTATCATCAATTTAATTCGTTTTCCTGCTACAAATGAGGTCACACTCCAAACAGAACACAACGCTGGTATTGTTTTAATTATTTTATTGCCATTTGTGCTAAGACCAACTTGGTGAGATCAAACAAAAATATGTTTAGGGATAATGAGGGTAGAAACAACATAATTAAGTAATGGTTGTCATTGGTTATTAGTGAACAAATAAATAAATAACAGATAAATATTTAATGTATAAGTATGTACACATGTGTATCTATTTGAAAATTTTAATAAATGGTAGTGATAAATAAAACAGTTAAAAAATCGAGAAGCTTATATACAGATATGTTCTAATTCAAAATCGCATAATGAAGATGTTTTAGTTAAAATATTTCGTCTCAAACAAGTTGATGAAAATCAATTCTACTAAAATTAATTTATTCGATGTTAACGAATGAGGAATAGGGAAGATAGTGTCATTGCAGAGATCTTTTTATCTCAAAGTTTACAAAAACAATGATTGTAATTTTATTCATTGAAGTGTAATTTAAATAACACAGACACAACGATTTTGATCATGAATGTAAGTGCAACACGTAATTGCAAGAAAACATGTCATATGATAGTGATAATGTAAATGTAATGCAATGACTCACTGAATAGTATCCATTGTAGGAATCCCAATCGTACTCTGCTGTCACACCCATTTTTAACTCAGTTTATTCCAGTCTCTTAAAGTCACACAGAATCACTAAATCATTCACCAAAACGCACCGTCCTAGCCATAGCATTGGCGAGCAAGCACTATCAGTCCGACAACAAAGTTCACAGTGTTCGAAAGTATTTTATCTTATGCACACACGGTTATCAATGAGTTCATTTGAGTAGAAGCACTTATTGGAAAGTACTAAATAACATGTGACAGGAATCATTTCAATGTAGTACGGAGTACAGCACTGACGCGAGCCCTGGACGCTACTGGGGCAGCAAACGTTATAATTTTAATATTAGCCACTTCACAAGATTCTCAAACTTTTGACGCAGCGTGTTCACCGAACGCACTTTACAATACAACTGCCGTACTAACGGTACTAATTCGAGTATGGCGCGAAATGAAATAGATAACAGAGGGAAACAATACCTACTCTAATTAGCGGGAAAATAAACCTTAAGGGTTCAATTGGCGCCCTCAATTTGGTAATGCATTCAAGGTTGTAGGTACGACAAGCATCTACGAGCTTTAATAGTACTGTTTTGTTTTACATCTTCACGAAGATAGGTAGTAGGTAAGAAGGTTAAGAAAAAAATTATAGCTATTTTTTTCACACAACAACATCTAGTAGTCTTTTTTCTATAAAGAGTCTATCAGTTGGCCCATCTAACTCTGTACTAGCTGAGAAGGGGCAGGGGCAGAGCACAATTTAGACCCAAGCTAAACAAATTTTAAGCAACGGACTCCGTAATATAGTCATAAAATATATTTATAATTTTAAAAATAAACTTTTGATGTATATAACCACCCAGACACAAAACAAGAATTCGTAATCATCACACGAGTGTCATGGGTAGGTATCTAACACACGATCTACGAATCAATAAGCAAAACACATTTAATAGAAACATTCGTAAAAGTTTGGGAATGTGTGGATAGACAGACTTCATTGGCAACTCACACATGGTGGCAGTATGTGCGACCACACATAAGGACGATTAAATTTAGATCACACATACGAACGTCGCGGCTGAAGAGGGAATGACTGTATGACCGGGGGGAATAGAACGCGGTTAAACTGATTGACGTAATGCTGTGTGTACTGCATGCGTACACTACGAGGGTGCACACATTCAAATTGATCCTATTTTATCTTTACTACTGGCACATCCCGTGGGACCAACGTACTGTGCTGGTAAATAGGAAGACTCGTTGTGAATGCTGGCGAGCGCCGTGAGGTATGGTTTGGACTTTGTGCGATTGTGTGACTTCTCTCGGGACTCGATTACAGTTAATTGAATGAGCGTGATGAGCTTATCTTTTATTACAAAGACCCATTTTATATGGATCGAGTAATTCGATCCACAAATTAATTTTACTTTTTTTAAATATCATACTATATTATTGAGAAGTTCTTTTTTGCCTAGATTTTTTTTAAACGTTAAACATTTAATTTTTTTAGATATTATTTATAATTATCGTCATTACTTATTTTACTTGTAAATCGAGCGTGCCCGGAATGGTAAAATAACTATAATGACATACCTAGAATTTAGAATACAATTGTCTCTTCAGCGATCGTCAATACTTCTCTAAAACCGGTTGACTAGGGAACTTCTAGTGTATGCCAGTTACACTCTGATAATAATATATTAATGTAGCTCTAAATTGAAAAATATAGCGAAGCCTTGGCCATATCCTTTGAAATATATAAAGCCTGTGATAGGGTTTGACATGCTATCCTGTGATCAAAAAGGTTCTTGTATATGGGCTGCACGTGTATGGGCTCGTATATTTCTGGACTCTACATATATGTGAATTGCTGATAGAAAGTATTTTTTGATGGATGCTCCTCCGACCTCCTGGCTATCAACACCATTTCTGTATTTCTCCTGTACATACATAAATGACCTGCTCTCTGAGTATTATGACCCGGTATTTTTAGGTACAAGTATGCAGATGACAACGCAATTGTAGAGGTAGTAACCGTGGGTAGTAATCTCAGAACTAACGAGGTAGAAATACATCGGAGACATTGTGCGAGAAGATTTGGTTAAGTTGAAAGTGGGGTGATGAGTATCTCGTTCTGCTAAATAAATAAAAAACATAGCATTTCTTTTCTCCGCTAAAAAACCCTCACTTCACTCTTTCTCCGGTAATATGTTCGTACTATTGGGAAGACCACTATAAACTTCAGAAGCTGACGATTACTCTAACGCTCAACTACGGAAGATACTCGGCGTCAAACACTACATACACATTAGCTGGATATTCTTAATAAGGTTATTCGGTATTTTACACCGGAACAGTTGATTACTTTATATTAAGGACAAGTTTGGTAGTACATGGAATACTTTTGCAATCTTTGCGACATTTCAGTGAAGTTCCAGCTCGAAACACTTGACTCGGTATACCAACGGGCTGTTCGTCTAAGTCTAATAGGTTATAATAAGTTAGTGGCCACAAGCCTCAGTAGCACAGTATCAAGTACCAGCGTTAAGTGATACATTTTAGAGTATGCGCTGCGAAGGTACACAATCTCATTCTACATTTTGACTACAAGACTAGTCGTAAGTTCGCGTACTACCAATCCTTTATTGTTGATATTTAGAAAATTCGTAGGTACGAAGGAGTCTTCCTTATTCGTACAGCTAAAGAGTGGAATAAACTGCTAACTGTGGTAATTCCTGACAGATACATTTTTTTATCAGGAACTATTGAAGGTCATACTGCATCACATTCGTCCACACCAGCGCTTACCATCAAGTGATTGGTGGTCAAATGAGGACCTAAATACGTTAAAAATCACATTATTGGTAGAGCATTTAAAACTATTAACTAAATAACTATATATACTTATGCAATGAACTTATTTTTCATATAGTATCTAATTATTATTTTCACTACGTAATAACATTTTATTTCAAAAAATGACCAAATCTCATTCCGAATGGTCATTCAATGAGTTTTCAGGTATTGATCTGATATTTACATTCCAAATGATAGGGTCCAATGTATTTAAACATATACGAAAATTTCTAATTACGTAAAGTACATCGAGTGAAGCGAGTCACACTTGAGTGACCTCTTTTTACCCACTACAAGATTATTATCAAATTGAGTCAGCCCCTTGTTAGCATTGAACTGACTTGCAGTACGATAAAATAAAATAAAAATGTGGTGTATACAACTGCCATCTGTTGTAAGCTTTATTAACTAATTTCAAACGAAGAGCGACATCTGTTGCAAGCCATTTGAATGTAAGCCATTGTGCAAATCGCCGCAAGATGGCAGCAGCGGTGCTTTCACTAGAATGATTTTCTAGTAGTTGATGACAAAATGGATCGATGATGTGCCAATTGTAATGATAATGTTGCGCGTAGAAAATGTGGTCATATCAAGAATATTTTACAAAAACAAATCAAGACCATGTAATTTAATGATGTTAACACAGGATGTGTGGCGAACCTGAATACTACTGCCAATACTGATACTGCTGTCGAAGCGAAACCTCTCCATTATAGAACTGGAGATGCTGGCAAACATTTCGCCCCTGGGATTACTCTGCAAGACACCAACACACGACCAGTCAAGATAATATTGATATAAACTGAAAAAATAAATATATAAGTATAAAATAAATAAAAACAGAGACAAATTGAACAAAATAGTAATAAAGTACATGAACAATGAACATAGACCATGTTAGTAAAGTTATTACCTCTACCATGAAATAGTAAATTAATATAAAAATACGTGATTTAGTTTCACTCGTAAGAAGGACTTATAAATATGTAATGATATACGTACATATGGAAAATAATATAGGTTATTGAGGTGAATGGTTTTTGACCTCTCAGGGTCAAGTTTATTCGCAATACCAGCTGATATCCATCAGTTCCGCGTTTGTAAGCCATTGACTTTACCTTGAGACTGTTTTACATTACCTAGTTTCTAGTAATGTTGTTTTTACTATATATATTCTTTGTTACGTACATCTAATTATTTTGTGCTACGATTCGTCAGTATAATTATGGTAGGTAAGTAATTTTCAGTGTCAGGAAATAATTATGTTCAATTAGAATTTCATTATTTTGAAGGTGATGCGAAAACATTTTATGATCAAAATATTCTAAGTTTTACGTCAGTGCAAGGAAAAACCGCAGTGGCGTTATCTCGAGCGTGTAATTATATTATTTCGTATAGTCAAGAGTTTTTTCAGGTTTGCATGAGAGACAGAGCTCTGCTTTGTTCGTCACGTCATTGAGACAACTTAAGAAAATACAAATTGTTGGAGTCAATATCATTCACATCAATTTGTTCACAACAACAACAGGCAATTACTTAGATCAGTGAACTTATAACATGCAAAAGATCATAATTGAGAATTAAACTGTAATTTTAGAAAAGAAAGAAATAAAGTAGGCGGTAGAAACGGTGGAAGTTCCATTGGTGAAAGTATATTGCACATGTATGTAAAAGTACACACGAGATTGTAAGGCCACGGTCCGCAATGAATTGTAACGTCCTCGCTCGCCGATGTGACCGACGCTGGATTTCTTGATAAATGTTTGGGTACATAATTTCTTGCTATTGATAACTAGCACGGGCAGAGGCACTAACATTTTGTCTATTGTGACGACAACAATCCTTTTGTTATCTTCAATTTTCTGTTTTTCAATTTGAGATCTTAATATTTTTAGAAGAGTACACAAGTACTTTTATTTTAGAAATCTTTTTAACGCAAGTGGTTGATTGTTCTTGATTACTTACTTTAGGGTTGCAAAAGAAAGTTAGAGCTTAGTACTAACTAGAGTAATACTTTCCACTAACAAAATAATTAGGTAACTAAAAAGTCCGCCAAATATGGCAGAAACTTTGTAGGGCTGAATCGACGATATCAGACGCGAGTACCCCGTAATTAATTTTAAAGTTAAGGGCTACATTATCAATGCTTATTATTTTATTTTCTGTTTCGTAATAGATAACTGTTACAACTTCAAAACATTTATCAGATAATGTAGTTTAATATACTTGACACTGCTTACGTTTATGCCAAGGGATATTAAGCCGAGTTTTTATGAGCACTCTGCGAAAAAATATCCTTTTATGTCATTATCATTGCATCACGTGTTGGTAATGAATTCTCAAATAACTTTACCACCATAATCAAGTCGATTTGCGGGATTTTGTCATTAACCATTACATTTAACGATTTTATCTTCAGAGATTTCACATAATTTACAGCTTGAATTAGCAAAGGTTTTTTATTTTATATAATATTATTTATTTTATATAAGCATTTAATTTGAGTTTATTAATTTTTGATAATCATATTCCGACAATATTAGCTTCTTTTTAATGTCTTTCATCAATAATGAGTAGACTGAAGTGTGTCAAATTGAATAGGATCTAGCTGCAAATGATTTTGATTGGGAATGTCACTTACATCATGAGTCCTATCGTCAATGATGGTGTCGTGTGGCAAGTTGGCGGTCATCAGCAGTGCGTGGATGTCTTCTGTCCGAAAACTTTCCATGTCAGCCTCAGCAAGGTTGGCGTCCAGATCACGAGCCAGGTCGTTGTAGCGGGAGGTGAACTCGAAGTGAGATGTGAGCTCCCCCAGGCCCTTGTATGAGGCTGACACGGAAGAGAGGACTGAGGTGTGGTGACAGGCGCCGTCTCGGAAGATTGGGCTGGAATAGATTAAAACAATACATTATAATAAGACCACAAAACAACCGTAGCAAAGACGAATGCAGGACTATAGAACACGCCAAAAATAGTTTTAATTAGATACATAATTTTATTTAACGCTTAGGTATCAAGTTAATACTGAAATTTTAAATGTAGAAGATAGCTTTGATGACATTGTTTCTAGTCAATATTTTATATTTAACGCGGAGCGAATCCACGTTAATTTTGACACAGTTTCTTTGATGGTCGGCTATTCTATTCCATAAATTTATTTATTATGTGTCTGGCATAAGATTGTTATTGACTATAATATTGTTTTTAACTTTATTTATGTCCGTAGACTCGTTAGTTTCTATTTTCAGCTTGTTTGTTGTTTTTAGTTTAGTGAACAAATTTTCGTCAACGTAGGTACATTCTTAAAATGATCTCTCGTATTACACAATAACTGATTTGTTTACTTAAATATCTGCGGCTTTATTGTTTTAATAATATGTAATTACATTAATTTTATGCTCATGTCATTGAAAACAACTCGTTGACAAGTCAATTAAACGATAGTAGTAATACCATATGAAGCAATGAGTAGATTACCGGCCTAGTGCAAAGTGGTTCCCACAAAGTGGTCTTGGGTGTGAAAATATTAAATAACTTGCATAGCAATGAGACGTAATCGACAAGTCCAATCTATGATTTATTTAACTAAAGAAAATAAAGTATTTGATGCTCAAAACAAAAAATAATAGGTATTGATCATATTGGACTGTTGAAGCTAAGCAAATATGAGAATGTTGATGGTATATTTTACGTTGATTACAAAAAATAAGCAAAATAAAACCTACCTACAGGTAGTGCACAAGTACAAGTACATATTACGCATTTCCACTGCGCAGTATTTAGTAGTTTGAACTAAAATGTACGTAAGTCTTGCTCAGACAATTTTCTGAAAACATCTCTCATACCACCAGAATAATATGTGTATGTTAAAATTAGTGTTAGGTAGTAGAATAGCTAATTAAGTTAAACCACTAGATCCCACTGTGAATTTTACACCCTTTCTCCCTTTCTGAATTCCTCTGTGAAATGACAAAAAGGACGTCATGCCTGATGAGCCCAACGGCTCATTATTTTACCAAGTCTATCTACTTTATACTGACACTAGTAAGGTCGGTGGTAGGCAGTAGAGGCAATCTACGGCAAACTATCATACAAGTATCTTGAGATATGACATTGTGAGAATTCTGACGACGAAAGTTGTCCGGTCGCGTATAAACTGTTACAAAAAATCTTTGCGTTTATTTATTAGAAAAGAACTATAGATATATACATCTTTATAAATTTTGCCTGATTACCTAAACACTCTCAGACAAATTGGCTAAATGTTGGCTTAAAAAAAGGTGAAAATTAGAGATCGTATACATAAATACCTTTTACAGACTAATCAAGAATTCAAGAATCATCAGAATATGATTTCATTCCTACATGTTCAGTCTTTGCCAAGACACGTGGAACATACGTACAAGTAGTAACGTACAAGCTCTGTTTAATTTAGGCTTAGGAGTTTGTTGTGTGTGAAATGTCCACAAATATTTATTGTTATTAATCCTACTAATATTATAAATATCAACGTCTGGATGTTTGCATATTTGGATGTTTGTTGCTCAATCACGTCGTAACGTATAAACAGATCGGATTGAAATTTGGAACACAGTTATTTTATAGTCTGGAAGAAAGAAGAACGTTTCCGGAAAAAACGAGTGAGAACGCGAACTACGCGGGTAAAACCAGCTGCTAGTTTTTTCTAATGTTTGATAGTTACTTGTAGTCGAGGAACCAGAGGTAGCCGGAGTTGTCGCAGTGCGCATCCAGCTCCGAGTGCGCCGAATGCTGGGAACCGGCGAGGCTGGTGTTGCTGTTGCAGTCCTCGTCGACGCCGGGGCTCGCCGCCTTCAACCCCAGCCGTGGCGGTGGCCCTGGAATACACAACAATACACTCATTATTATCTATTTTTTTTCTTCTTTTAACAAAGAGAGACGAGAGGAGCAGGATCACGTGCCTGAAGGTAAGCAACATGCCTGCCACATAACAGCACAGTGACATGCAGCTATTGGAACATGAAGAGACAAAATTATTACCTAGCACTGCACTGCTCGTCGTCTCGTCACCCAGAGATCTAAGATGTTATATCTCTAAGCTCTGTAATTTAATATTATATACATATACAGAGGTAATGTTTGTGGGTTATTATCTGGGTCTGGGAGCGCAGTTCTTTGTTTTTTGATGTGCCTCGAAAGTCTGCTGATTGAAATCAGACTGCGCAGAACACGTTGGTCAGACCTACTATGGGCAAAAACACTGTCTGAGTCCCGGAGGATAAACAGCCTAGGTCGGCCCAGAAAGAATTCCACAACAGGGATTGGGCCCACAATTATATAATAGCTCTCGATGGACTCTATACCATTAGAGGGAGGAAATAAAAACCTTTGCTCAACATTGGAATAATATAGGCTAATACAACAATAATTATAAGAGTTTGTGAGGTTGTAGGGGCTAATCTCTGTCTGTGTCTGTCTCAACTGAACCGATTTAGAAAATTTTACCATTTTATTAATTGTGAGTGTCATAGGTCATAGGCAACATATTAATTCGAAAAACGAATAGACTTTTTCTGGTAGTCGGATTTGCAAAATACTCGTAGGACGGTGAAAAAACGTTCTAACGAAATGTTTCTTACGAACGCTGTCTTAACGATGAGATAAGATTTATTATGAGTTCTAGAAAAAAGTTTTAGAGATTACGGAGGTCTACAAAAACCAGCGACAGCGTATGTCTTCTAACTTTTATATTTAAGTCACAAAAATACATGTTTAAACGATTAAAATCGTTAGATGTAGTTTATTAGTCGTATCATCAAAAATAAGTATATGGATAATTGTTAATATGTTTACTACTAGTCATACGATTTTGAATTTTTATCAATAAAAGTAAATGTATCCTTTTATAGCATGTAATTTGAATGGAAGGTTAAAGAGATAATACGACATCATTGCGGATTGCAAATAAAATGTTTGAGGCCCAACGAAGCGGGTACGGGAAAGCTATTTAAATAAATAAATGTTGGTGGATAATTCACACACAACACCATCTGACCCCAAACTAAGCAAAGCTTGTGTGATGGCAGCCAAATAGCTGATATAATACTTATAGTTTTAAATACATACTTATTATACATAGAAACACCCAGACACAGTGCAAACATTTGAATTCATCACACAAATATTTGCACTGGGTGGGGATCGAACCCACGACCCTCGGCTTCGCAGGCAGAGCTACTACCAACTAAGCCACTAGGGCAGTCAAATTCTTTTTTTAAAAGATTCAACTCATGCAGTAGAATGAGATGCAGGTGTGTAACATATTGGTCTGCTGCTACAGAAGATGTAAGAATTGCTTACTGGATTACGTGCGGCAGAATCACATACATCAATATTAGCACAACTTAATGATGCAATGATATCATAATCAAAATATTAACCAGTTCACCACTGAAGTATCTACGCGAATGGACCAAAGCATCCGGTGTTTAAAAAAACATCGGGGTCGAATTGATAACCTCCTCCTTTTTTTGGAAGTCGAAGGGAAAAATGGGCTCGATTGGGCGAACGCTCGAGGGAAAATGTTGTTTTCTTTAGCCAGTCACAACTTACATGCCAGAGCAGGACTCATGTTGACTAAGAATAAAAAAATCAACTCATAAGTAAATTAAATCGTAGGTGCATCACCTTCGACCATGCTGTTTCTTACTAACAGGCGAGTTAGTATTTAACGCGGACCTATGTGTTATAGGAAAAGTGTCACACCAATAACACTTTTTTCCCTAAGTACACCAATAACGCACTGAAGAAAACTTCAATTTAATGCAATGACCAATTCAATTCAATTTAAAAAAATCTTTATTTCATAAAAAAAATTCACATAAGGAGACTAGTGTTCATTTAATCCTAGTATAATACAATGATCAAAGCAATAAGGAAGTGTGTAATTTTATTTCAGTGAGCCAATTCCATCGTTAGTAAATTTTTCCTTCGGAGTGCGAAAATGTGTAACGCGTAGGCTACTTTATTCATAGTAAAACACATAACTGTTCAAGTCATAACGTTTACAAACCTTATCACAATATACTTGATTTGCTCTTAGTAATACGTGTTTCCACTATGATCCAATCAATATCAACATAGAAATATAGGTACTTGTTTACAAGTGTTCTGTATTCATAATTCTACCCATTCATCTTTATTAACCACCTAGCTTACAAGCACACGAATTTAAACCGTCGGCGAATACGTAACGTTTCTATTTACTGCAGTGATTACAGAAATTAACTTAGTAAATAAATGAACTGCGTTAGTTTAACTGCACGTTTAAAGCCCTAATTTACAACGTAGCAGCCATATTAAGCAGGTCGATCGAAGGCAATTACAGCTTGGTAGTAAAATAAGTTTTATGGCTATAAAATATTTAGCCCTATGGCGCCACATTAAGCCGTCAGAAGTGGGCTCGTACTAAAATATAGTGGACGCTATACTAAAATGTGGTGGAACGTTGTTTGTCACATGGTGTGGGTGGGCAAGGCAACTCGTTCGGCCACTTGCCTTCTAGGGCATGTTGCTGTGCATCCAGAATGTAAGGAAAACTACGTAACATCGTCGGCTCGGTCTGGTCGACATAAAAGGATTGGTATTTTTATTCAAATCGGATTTGCTCCAACCTTTTCTTCACAATCTATTCCCGGAATTAAAGTAGATGTGACAATCAAGGACGGTTTCTTTAGACGATAAAATAAAAAGGTCGGTTTGAGAAAAGATTTTTTGTCATTTCTAATAAAGCTGACGGCGTGGCGTGATCCCGCAGAACATCTACAGAAGAACACAGAACGTGCAGAAGGATAAATTGCTACAATATCGTGTAATTAAACATGAAATCAATATTGTAGTGATCAGGTAACGGGGTCAATAATCGTCACGGTTTATATTGCAACGCTATGAACCGAACGAGGCCTGTTAGGAGTGTTCATGACGCGACTGACTCATCACTTGCACGCTCGTACATATACGCTGGAGACTGCTAATGTGCGATTGTTTTTTTTGCCGAGTTAATTTCAAACGACATTCATAAGTCTCGCTTAAAGCAAGTGCTTGCTCCTAGTACCAACGTCATTGATTCACAGTTTGCATCTCCGGTATGCTTGAGTCATCATTATACTACTAATGCGAAAGGTTGGATGTTTAAGTAGGTGTTTGGATGTTTGATGCTCAATCATGTCGGAAACGTCTGAACGGATTGGGTTGAAATTTGGAACACATTTAGAAAATAGTCTAGAATAGCACATTTTTTTACCAGGGAAACTAACGGGGTCGTCAACTACACGGATAAAACCGGAGAACACTGCTAGTAGAATATAATTTACAAAACGAAATATAATAATATTATTATCTAAGCATTATAATTAGATGCCTAATCGCTTAGAGCGATTTACATACAAACAGTGTATAAGTATGTGGTAGAATACAAATAGTGAAGCATATTCTCGTTTTTGTAGTTAAATAATTTAAAGGCGTACGAGAGCCCAAGCATTTCGTGTCCCTGCATTTGGTTCGGGCGCACATTTTATATGTGGGTGGACACGCTGCATTCGGCTCATTCCTTCGTCTCACGAGCTTAAATTGAAGTAATTTAGCCCAGCGCTAACCAAGCATGTTAAATGTTATTTGCAAAGGACACAGCCAAAGGAATTCTGTAAGGATAATTTTTATAACTTCCGGAACTAAAATTAGCTTTTTACGTACTTAGATACTATCCTATACGTAAAGTACTTTTAAACATTTTTGTACCTATGTATTCTAAAGAATGTAGAAAATTCTAGTAATACGTTTTTGTTTGGAATTATCACAGAATATAACTTCAAATTTTGCTAATATTTACATTTGGAATTCAAATACATATTTTAGAATTTAATTGCTGTATTCCGACAGAAATTACATTTACTTTGATCTCAGTAGACCTGGTTTGGACAATTAGTGAGTAATAGAGACGTTTATCGATATAAATGTGGCCGTAAACTTGTATCTAAATACCGTCAGATCAGATAATCTAACGACGTCAGATTATGATGTAACGACGTCAGATTATAATGTAACGACGTCAGATTAAAAATTAACCTAATACACCGTCGGATTATATCTCACGCGTTAGATAATCTGACAGCGAAAACAGTTTTCTGGTGACATATGTACAAAACTTATCTAAAATAGCAGATAAAAGGAAATATGACTACCTGCCACTAAATATATACCTGTGCGAAAAACTTCGAATGTCTACGTCGAACGGTTGTCTACTTAGGCTTAGTGTTCCTAGGGCGTCGAACGCTAATCACCAAAGAGTTATGTAATATATGATGTAATATTGAGTGCCGCCCATACATTGAAATGTCATATGTCTAGTATGTTACAATAACTACAAATCGGTTGAGATTACTTGCGTACGTCAAAACACAAACACTATACATTCAAACACTACTGAAATCAGCATGATGATCAGGATGAGTAATCCTGGTATCTTTGCAGTAAAAAACTGTTAGCTTATGCAGCCCACTGTAAATTTCCACTACACGACTCTCAATCGTCAATCACACGGACAGACAGAGTCTCCCTGACCAAGTGCGGGTTGGCGGATGACGCATGTCCTCCAGAGATGTTTTTCTTGGAAACATATTCAGAGGCGCAAGCAAAATTGTAACCTTCAACCTTACGATTACTATGTAATGGAAAGTTCTGGCTACTACGGTTTCATGACATTTAGTTAATTGAAATTTTCGAAAACCTCGTTAAAATTTATTTTCTTGTAAAAACGAGCCGCGCCATTAAACGCTGGTGTCTGGAAAAACTCAGCATCCTTGATGCTCATCACAATAAACCCCGCAATAGGCAAACCATCTCTGACTTTAATTAACGGTAACAGAGAATAATTAATGTCTGCGTGTAAAAAGTTACCTAATTTCGTTGAATTTGTGTCGGAGAAACCGTTCCAAAGTCCTGGGTTGTTTTGATAATCCCCTCCCCACCCGTAGAGTGGCACGCCGCCAACAAATCTCCAGAAACCACGGATGAAAGTTGCTGAGTTATCCACTGCTCGTTATACTTTAGTAATGAGGCGTATCCTCGCAAAAAACGCGTAAATGCGCATTGAGTACATGCTGGTAACCGTGTTTTCAATATTTAATGCGTTCTATTCCTGTCCATATTTATTTGTGAGTCCGTTCATCTTGGTCACACTGTCCGCTACGGAGTGTCATTTTTCAAAAGGAATTAATTTGTATCGCGCATCGAAGTAATCCTCTAACTAATTACGGAACGGATGTCAAATCGGATTTAAAACAATCTTAGGTCGCTCAGACTGAGTTATAACATCCTGGATATCACGTTATCGATTAAAAGTTCAGGTTCCACATGTTTTGGAAATAATCGTAGATACAATGGACAACATCGGAGTAACGTTCGGCATTCGAGTTATTGTATAGGTATCCGTTTTTAATTACTTTTTCGCAACTGTGTGCTGACAATGGCGGTGAGTTTTTGCAATTGAGTAGAGAGAATGAGCAGTACAGGATTGGGTGCCAGCTAAATTGGCCGTGAGAGCCGGATGGAGGTCAGCTGGCAGCCGTGCTGCTAAAATAGCCAGTAAAATATGCTTATTTAAAACGTAGCTAAGGTGAATACCTCGCTGATGTACAGCCCGATAAGGTTGTCAGATATGGATCTCGTTGACAGGTAGTTACTATTTGGGGAATCCAGTCGAGATTTGAAGGTAGCCGAGTAATTTTAGGCTAAGATTTAATTGTATTGACAGCAGCGTGTCTGCATAAATTTGCCCTTAAATCAGATCTCAAGGTGCACAATTGCTTGTTGTAGCATATACAGAGTGTCCCATAAGTCGACGTCAAGCCGAAGTCGCATGATAGGTAAGGTCATAACAGTCATCAGAAAAATATTAAAAAAAAATATAGCTCAGATTTTAAGGTTACAAATTACAGAAGCACTTATTTACTTATTCAGGATGAAATAAGTAAAAAAAACGGCAAAAAGTAAAGATTTGTAGCAACAGGAAAGTAAAAACTGTTACAGGTTGGTACATTTTCCCGAATATTTTTTTTGCAATAACTTTAAAAATATATTTTTTTAACCCCCGACCAAAAAAAGGGTTGTTATAAGTTTGACGTCGATGTCTGTCTGTCTGTCTGTCTGTGTGTGTGTGTCTGTCTGTGGCACCGTAGAGCTCAAACGGATGGGCCGATTTCGATGCGGTTTTTTTTATTTAAAAGTTAATTACCGTGCGGGTGTTCTTAGCTATGTTTGGTTAATATCGATTCAAAATGGCCGCCTCCACAAAATGGCGGATAAAATATTTCTTCACAACCTACCTCAATATGGGTATCAAATGAAAGGGCTTAACTAGTAGAGTACTATACACTATAACAAACTTCAAATCCAAGATGGCCGCCACCACAAAATGGCGAATTATATTTTTTTTTTCACTACTACCTCAATTTGGGTATCAAACGAAAGGGCTTAATTAGTAGAATACTTTTCACTATGACAAATTACAAATCCAAGATGGCCGATATCACAAAATGGCGAATTACATTTCTTTTTTCACAGCTCCCTTAATATGGGTATCAAATGAAAGGGCCTGACTAGTAGAATGTTGTGCAGATAACAAATCTTAGGTAGTCGGGGGTTAGTCAAAATTTTTAATTTTGTTCTTGTTATATTTTTCTGATAACTGTTATGACCTTACCTATCATGCGACTTCGGCTTGACGTCGACTTATGGGACAACCTGTAGGTATGGGTACTGATTTTTTTTTAAGTTCATGCTGTTTTCACTAATAAACGCACGGTAAAATTACTTCTACAAATCCAGGATGTAAGATACCTCCAAACTTAGTTCCAAAAACTAAATATTATCTTTACTGCATTAGCATTAATCCGGTTAAAACATGTATTTCAGAGCTTTTCTTTTATCTACAAAGCAACTAGTATTTGGCCTAGTTAATATTGACCTCGGTATTAGAAACAGTGTACAAAATTTGGACTACCAGTTCGCAAGTTCAATATGTAGTTGACATTCTAGAGGTAATTAAAATAAAATTATGTGTTAACATTCACTTCGGAATGTGAAACTTGGAAACTAATCTAAACCCAAGTCATAGAACAGATAATATTGGAACCGACTGTTCCACTTTGGGTTTATTAATGACATTTTCATTCAAGCCAATTAAAGAGATTACCAACAATTCTACGAACGGAGAACGAATAAAATAGCTGTTAATTCTTAATTGATGAATGACTAGTAATATTTCACAGTATAGACGACGGATTAAATTCTTAGTAGGTCGAGTGAAACATAATATTTTGGAATGCCTTTTCATATACCGGCGATCCGTTTACGCTATAACTTTTGTATTCACTCTATGAAACCTTAAAACCTAGAAACTAATTGAAAACGTGGGAATAAACATCGATTCGTACGGTCATAGCTTTGATATTGTTCCCTCTGTCAGGTCAGGTCAGGTTGTGTACCAACAGACATATTGCATGCATCTCGAAGAGGCCAATTCGTATGCATCAACTTTTAAAATGTTTCGTATTATCTTACCTGCAAACAACAACAAAGATTTTTGTATTTGTATTTATAGAAAAATGGTGGACTAAGTCTGTATGCACGTGATAAGGTCTAAGAGTACTAAACGTGCAAATCGTAATCACCATAATAATAAAGATTAAATAAAAAGTAATCACCATAATCTCTTCGCAATTTTTATTGTGACATAATAAACACTGGGTCAAGGCCATAATCAGACACGATCGCCAAGGGCGGGTCAAAATGTGCTAAAAGATGTCTTTTGTTGAAATATTCCGGTTTCCTCTGGATATTTTCCTTTACAGTCAATGATAGTGGTGATAACAAACTCGTAGACCTGCACATGGAACATTCTTACTCAATTGTGAAACAAATGTTCTCATCACTAGATCACCATAGTTTCGATAAAGTTAGTTGCTCCATAAATTCATACCATTTACAGTAGAAGGTCTGGCAAAATAAAAAAAATGCGATTAGTTTCATTGTAGAAGTTCATTATTGCAATGTGCTACTTTCAATTCAATGTAACGTTTGTACAACACCCAGTGTCCCAGAATTTCTAGTACCAAAGAATCATAGCTCCGAGAACCAAGCTTAGCAACCTTTCACCTCCCCGCAGGCTGGTCGGCCCTTATTCGGCTTGGCGCCATTGGGACCACCTATGGCTGGATGCAGTGGTGTCAAACCTGTACTAGCTATGCGTAAACTGTCGTAATAAATGTTTGAGTCAATATACGAGTACTTATCCTGATTTAATTTCGAGGAAAATTATTAGGATTTTGGAATAAGAATCTTTCCCAAGAAATCTCTATATACGCTTTTTTTTTAATGTGCGTTTTATTTTGTTTCGCTATAGCAAATGGAATAGTTGGGATGATTTAGATTATATTATGATACAGTTAGATAAGACAAGATTAACTAGAGTTGGAAGTTGGAACAGAACCTTGCCAAATGCCAAAAATGATGTTTTGACTGCCGATGGAACTTTCGTATGTTTCGTAGTGTAGGGTTGATTACAGTGTATTATTTTATAAACGTTAAAGTATGGATGTTGGGATGTTTGTTGTTCTATCACCTTGTAAGAACTGTAGGTAGGTACGGCTCAAGTTGCAATTCATATAAATTTAAATAGATTATAAATATAGTTTGTAAAACCACATAGGCAATGTTTTATCACGAAAAAAATATAACAGTTTCATAGAGAAAACGAAAATTACTATTTTCTAACTTCACGGACTGGATTGATATGACTAAATTTATTATTATGTTCAAATTCAAAATGATCCACTTATAAGAAGGCTACTTCAGGTTCTGTTTTATGACAGAAGTTGATATCGCGTCATTCACAATAAACACTGATCATTGTTTACTAAGTTTGATTTATAAGTTCCATCCCTTTTATAGATGCATGTAGTTAGTATTTCACAAAATACGAGGCGTATCCTCTTTTCTCCCGTTACCGGGGACGATGGCACTTGATTTGTGTCATCTGGCCCGGTAAATATATCACCGGGCCAGTTGAAACTTTTTCTTCCCATTTGGCCCGGTACCGGGCCAAGGCACCGGGCCAGATGGGACCATACCAATTATTCCAATCATATCAAATACAGTTGTGACTGAGTGGTGACAGAGGCGAGGCCGATTACGAGAATATCCGATATTCAAGATGAGTCAATAATATCGTCATTATCGTGGATCAAATCTGATATCAATTACCACACGATCATAAATTATGACAAGATAAGACACACCTATGTTCAACAGAGGAATAAAGGTGATGATGATGTAAAAACATCCTAAGTTGCTTGCAAAAGATCACTTTCCTTGACAAAACCACCGGGCGTAAAACTGTTTTTATTGTTCTTCTCCTGTGTTGTTTTTGTTTGATTATGTACAATAAAGAACACTTAACCATACTTATAGAGGTACGTAAGGATACAGTAAAATAATTTCAACTAGTTTCCAACTGTTGAGAGCAACTATCCCAGAGGAAAGTTTAGACTCGTGTTCCAAGAAACTGTAACGTGGGCGGGACATGTTCGGAAAGGGCAGGTGATATCGTCGCACACTAGAAAACTAGCCGGGTTACTAGAACGCGCCTTCTTCGTTTCGCCAACAATAAGCGAAACCGGAGCAACGAATTTCGCGGAATGCGAAACTGACATTCTTATATATGGCGAACGATCTACTTGTAAACATGGTATCAACAAAACGTGCATTAAAGTAGCATTAGTAGACGCCAACTGTTTGTCGAAAGCAATCTTAATATATTCTCAATTTGATCACACATTTTAACAATAAACAAATGAGCGTGCGTGCCTGTCAAGTGCATGGTAGTCTGTGTAGTTTTTTTGGTTGATTTAATTGATTTTTTCACCCGTTCCGGCTTCACTCGGATATTGCCGCATAAAAACCATTCATCGAAATAAAAACTATCCTATCTTTCAAGTTGGATGAAACTACACACGGTGAGCAAATTTGTCAAAAATCGGTTAAGTAGTTTAGAAGTCCACCGCGGACAAACAGCGTGATACGTAATTATATTAACTAAGAAGATAAGTCTGCGAAATGTCATATTCCTCCGTCCGTAATTTTCGTAAAAAAGTGTTTACTTCACGTACAATATTATAATATAATACATACAATTCTCAGCAAAGCAGTTACTATGTTACGTTGTCGTCTCCGAGACGTTTAATCCATTCAAATCAGATTAAGTCGCAACAGAATGGGGTTCAGAAACCAACATCCCGAGTTGAAGGGATATTATCTGATTATTTCATATTCAAAACGACAAGGCGCGTTGGAGACGCGTGTGTGACACATTCTAAGCTCCGTTGAAAACGTCTTATTTTTATGAATAAGCTCCACACAACACGTGTGGGCCCTACGGTTCTTACAGCTTTAAGATTTACTGTCACATCACACTAGAATATTAAACTTCGTATACGCATTCTTTGAATTCATAATTTTAGTGGTGCCACGGATAAGTAGACTTTTTAATAGTGGCTATTTAAAATTTAAGTAACTCTTTCTTATCTGAAAGAATTATTACGGCCATCGATATAATTAAAGAAACGAAGATGAGGTATGCTATAATCTAAAGACGTGGCGAAAATTTGTTTGAAAAATTTGAAAATTGAATTGTCAGCGAACGTACACAATTTTCAGCGAACGTACACAAACTCCTTGTTGCGACTGAGACTAAATCAGGAGACGTCGCCTGATTTTGCATCACCATAGTAGAAGCGCGTTTGCCGCTTCTGCCGTTTTTAAGAGTTCGATGATTACGGCCCATGAAAAAAACATATGTAAACTGTGGTGGAGTAGTGGTGGGAACTTTCGATTTCCAAGTCTGAGGTCGTAGCTTCGTATTCCATGTACAACTCATGAATATTTTTCCTAATGTTGATGTACCAATTTGTCAGCATAACTCGCTTCGACGAAGGAAAAATAAGGAACGCCGAGAGAACGTCTCAGGTTCCAGCAGTGGAAACATTAGTTAATTTATGCTACGCCTACATGAAACGATTTTATTTCGAAAATATAGCATGTATCGATAATGGAGTATCCTCATTATGTTATTGAAATAACAATAAACTGCATTACTTAATGGCTTTAAAATAATTAGTAAATTATTAGTTAACCCAATATTATAAGTTGAAACAATGATCCAAACTGAAATTAACTTCTCTTAACTAATAAATTCAAATGTTGTTTGGAAGAGATCGCTATCGACCATAGATAATAAACTGTGTTACTAATGCAATTCAAGTATTTTAAATTGTTTTAACTTTTAATTTATTTTTGTTTGATGTCTTCAATGAAGTGTTTATATATTATTTATCTGTCTACAAATTAGTTAATTTATGGGGCGCTTGAAAGATACTTCTTAATTTCACCATAGCTAGCGCCACTGTTTCATGTTTTTAGGAAAATTACACAAAATGAAACATTAGCGCCACACTTGGCAAAATTGAAAACTATATTAGACAAGTTCATGTGCATCTTGAAATCGCCTCATTGTCAGAAAACTTATATCTGAGAGTTATTGCCAGTGTACTTCTTCTATTTTAGCTAAGCCAATAAACAACGGATCCCGAAGTAGCCGGGTTTGATATTTCAGGCCTAAGTAGTAAGTGAGTCATTAGGAAAAGAGAAACAAAATGGCGAGAGGGGCGACAATAACAGCAACAAGGCTGGGCGCCGGGTAATTTTGAAACGTCTCCGCCGACATGACGGCGCATTGCAGGGATGTGTTGCTAACTATTATAATACTACACACTGAATAACTGGCCTCGTAGCTCAGTTGGTATCTTGGTATTAAGCTATTAAGTCTGAAAGAGAATCGGACCCACGATCTATGGCTCTGCAGGGTAGGCTGTGGGTGCGATTCCCACCTAGGAAAAGTATTTGTGTAATGTCTAAATTTTGAAATAAGTCCGCGACTTTCCTACTCCGGTTCTACTTCGTTTCGTCTGATTGAACGTTGTTTGACTTTTAGATGTTCTAAGCCTACTAATTACAACTATTAAAAATGAAGCAGTATTCTTTAAAATGTATGAAGAAAATGTAATTGTTTAACAACCCTAGTGTCAGCTCAAAATGGAAGAAAGCTGGGTGTATAAATAGAATCATGCACTAAGCATGACCAATTCTCTAATTTTGTACCCAGCCCCGACCAATTACTTGAGACCGTTAAAATAGAACAGGAAAATGGAATACACTATAACGAGATTGTGTTTATTTTTTCGGCGTGTGAGGTGAAATTTCCATTTAGTTTTAATCATAGGTACAATTGGATCAGGGGAAAGGTTTTATACCACACTTTTGATGTATGTAATTCAAATGAAACCTTTGTTGATCGAATTTAACCCATAACCTCCGAATCTGAGGATAATCTTATCACCTACTGAAACACGAGGCCAGTCAGCTAATCACCCCAGTCTCAGAATCAACTCCAATTTCAGGTAAGTATACACGTTTTTTTATAAATATGTCCTTATAGTTAAAGTTAGGTAAGTAGGCCCTTGCGCCTTCTTCGCGCTAGTCCAAAGTTAGGTATTAAAGGTCAGCTGTGGTCAGATGCCGTAGGCTTCTATAAAAACAGTATTGGTATTATACCGTCCGTAGTGGTTTGTAGGCAAACAGTTACTAAAATCATAAAAAAAATACTGGCGCATTTTTAAGCTATACTTTTATTTTTGGTCTATATACTTCAGCTTTAAGCTATAGTTTTATTTTTGGTCAAGTATACTTAACTATATATTGTTATTCAACGTGCCGATACTGCCAGCAAACTGCTCGCTTCCGTCTGTTCAACGTTTTCATAATTAAAATTTTACATAAATCTAGAACTTCAGCGGCCTATCGGTTCAAACTGCTAGAACCGACAGACCGATGAAGCTTAGTGTAAGGAGTTAGATATTTATGTAGCGTTTTTATTTTTATTCATTTTGTTATAAAGGCTCTGCCATTAAAAAATTAAAGCAATCAATATCGCGTCTCAAATTGTGTGTTAGTTAATTAGGGCGTGGGACAGATTCTATCGACAGCTCCTACGCTGGTTACATCATAAAAGTAATTCAACGGTAATAATTATTTTCGCAGTCAAGTGTTTATAATGGATTCATGTTTTTTAAATCATCTTCCACCCACGTAAGACCTAATAGTACGAAGATTGGTGTCATTGTCTTTTATTGTTCGCGAAATATCAATATGCAACGGTGTCAGCAAAAGTTAGATCAGTTTGTATAACGGTTGTTTTAAATACATTTTGTGAAAAATGTCGACATTAGCATCAATTGGTTTTAACAGTACTATGTTAACCTAATTTTTATGACACCATCGCGTTAATCTTATTTTCTGTTTTATTTTTAGTAACCGGCTTGTTCTAAAAATACAAAAAAATACACCTGTCATGTGTCATCTAACCCACACTCGTCTCAGTGTAATGGATTATGGCCTTAACCGATCTCCTTCTTAAAAGAAGGCTCTGAATCCCAGCTGTGGGGAACATAAAAAAGGATGCTTATTTATATGCTATACAAAAGACGGTTTAAAATGCTTGTTATCATTATGATCAAAGTCAATGATATCGATTATATTGGGTAAATAGAGGTATACTGTTACAATCGCAGATAAAAATCATCGAATGAATTGTTTGAGCCAAGTTGGGTGTACGCCGACGTAGTAGTAATGACACATTGATGATCATGCCACGACCAACGACCATACATTAGGCAGTAGTTCCACGGATGACTAATCGCACTAATCCGCAGTGCGGGTTGGAGCCATGGCCGTTTACATCAACGAACTGCCGCTCGATTCTATAATTACAAAACTTCACTCAAAACGTGCTCTGGTAAAGCTTGACCTGAGAACTCGCCACATCTCTGCGCTATCGTAACACCTATCTAACAGTATTGTGAACGTCCGAACCAATCAGAACACATAGCTTAAGTAGATTTTTTTTAAATAAAGCGATGGAGCTAGCAATACCTGCTCCTGACGGCAAGTATAAGGACGCAGTGCCATGCAGCTATTTGAACAAGAAGAGTCTAAACGACAGCCATGCACTGCACTGAGCTCGACATTGAGATTTAAGACGGTTTATCTCTTTAGAACACAAATTTAATTAAAAATTAAGCTGTATTTCTCTCTACGATGTTTAATCTTCTCTGGAAACATTGCCCATCAATCCGGTCCACAGTAATGTTATTTGGCGGTGGAATAAATGACAAAGTTGTGACCGAGGGACAACGCAAAGAGACCTACCACTACATGTTAAAATAACTGGAAAAGAATTGGTACATCCCCAGGCAGACTCTGCTAAGGATCCTATCAATATATGAATATAATGATCCTGGGTCGATTTATACTGGTGCTGGTTTAAGTTTGACAAGTATACAGAATACTAGCCTATGACGAGTCCGTCCCAACTGGCAATTTAGATGCTGTGCAAACTGCCACTTCCTTTTTCGAATGGGCTATTGAATAAGGAGTTCCTCTGTCGATAGCACGTGTCTGCTTTTTTTCAGTGTAGCTTTTTTTAAGTGTTGCCGTGCTGTTATGGAATTGCAACATTTTCATACATTTTGTTGCACATCTTATGCAATGTTTTACATTTTATAATGTTTCGAATTTGCAACGCCTATGTGGTCTGATTTTAGTTGAGCAACGTGTTACAACAGAGCGTTTGGATATAATAACACTTATGCCAGCTGCTGCATCATTTAACACCCACTTGTATACAGAAACCAATGTGTAATGGTTCAATCACATTGATATGGATGAAAACAGCAAGAGTTTGGAACATTATTTGTGTCTGTACAAATAAAACGTTTATTCAGATTTACTTTACGACTGCGCTGTTCAAC